>VYZW01011280.1:165161-178142 GCA_013401315.1 Balaeniceps rex
CTACAAGTGCTCTCTCCTCAAAAGGATGCTATGACTGTACTGAGATCCACAAGATTGTACCTTTTACCACCACATTTAATCAGTCAGCAGTGAAATGTGGGCCTCCCCACAAATTAAATGAAAGCATCAAGCAAAAACATTGATTTTTATTGTTTGATAGACTACAGATCATTTGCTCAGAAAATTACCTAGATGGGGGCAAGCAGGGCCAGTGAAGGTACATGTAACGTTTCTTTGGGAATGTACCAGGAAACCAAGCGTCAGGCTGGGACAATCTGACAGTATCCCACCTCAAGGCCCAGAGATAGGCACGTTTGCTTTAGCAGCAATAATGCTTTGATTATTCTAACAAAGCCTCTTGACCAGTGCTAGAAGAGCACAGCTCTCCCTGCTGCTCTTAAACAGATTTCACAGAGGTGACTCAGGGTGATTTCACAGCAGTTGGCAAGATTAACATCAAGGCTGAATGCAATCAGGTGATTTTAACATCATTTACCTGACAATTCACCGTGCTTAGTGTTGTCTGATGCCCTTCCTACAGAAGAACCAGCAACAATCCTGATTAAAATAGACCATTGCTAGGGGGAACCTAAGACAAATTTCCCTCTGGGCTTATATTTTTACAGAGGTGCCTCAGAAAGGTCACAGCTTTCCTGTAACAGGCACGGCAGCACAGCTGAGTCCCCATTTAACCAGCTGAGTGGGGCTGTAGTTACCTTTGTTGGTGCCAAAGATTGCTGTCCTTCCCACCACTAACCAGCTGCTCTCCTACTGGACTTGGGCAAGAAGTTAGTTGTTGTAGCAGGGAGAAGAGACAGCAGTGGCAGTGAATGTCTTATCAGCAAGGACAACAGGTGAGAAGCCCACTCTAACAACCCCCTACTTTCTTGCTAGGTAGTCCCAGTCAACAGTAGATATCCCACACACCTTCTGCTGCCAGACTCTGTCCCATCCTAACATTTGCAGATGCACTCCAGCATCCACTAACTAAATATCCCACGTGTGAATTCCCAAAGCTCCAAGTGATCTTTTTTAAGATTGTGTGAGGAAAGGTGATGAAAATTTGTCCTGTATTTAAAGCAGCAAACAAGGATTCTGGTAACCTGCATTTTTTGTGGTCTGTGCATCCTTGTGTAACCTGAAGCAAATCACCGAATTTTGGTGCTTCTATTCTCCACCTATTAAATGAGGATTTCTTCCACCCTTTCCCTGTTTATTTAAGCTAAGCTGTCTTTTACCGTGTGTTTGTACAATGCTTGACCTAGTGAAGTCACTTCTCAACACTGTCATCTTGTAGGTACTGCTCATAATCCAGGCAGCTGCCAGGGTTATTAGTGCCAAGCTGCACAGACTTGCTCAGAGCAAGATGAGACAATGAGACAAGTGCCATGACTTGGAGACTTGCTGAAGCATGGGTGCAGCTCCACCAATGGTGGTATTGGGGCAGCAGAGAAAGGGCAGAAGCCAGCTCAGCTGAGAAGTAAAGTTTTTACAATATAACACAATATGAGCAAGAACAACCCCCCAACAGTACAGTTCAGGGTTGCTTTGTCAGAGCACTCTGTAAGCCGTAACTATAGGTTCATCTGCATCAGGTCCATACAAATTCCTCTCCAGATCAGGAGCAGCTGCTCTGGGGATACTAAGTGTGAGGGGAAGACAAGGCTCTGCTGTGTTTACAAAGGAACAGGTGCCTCTCTACTTTGGCCTGGAGAGTGAGAACATTTGCTTTTAAAAGGTATGTCAACTTGTCTATCTCCCATGTTCTTAAATTATTCTGCTGCTGTTGTTAAAGACACAAGGCCTCTCTGCAGTACAGCTCATTTTGTTTCTGGCAAGTGGTATTTTCTGGGTGACTCAAGGACTGTGGCTGTTGATAATTTATTGGATCTTTCTTCTTTCATTCCTGAATTATACTGGGTAACACACATCCGCTGACATGGCTTCAATCCAGAGGCTGAGCGTGAGGAGTCCTGTCCACGGTAAGGTGTATGAACTGAGAGGACTAAAAAGTGCCTGCTGACTACAGATGGAAGGATGAAGATAACCGCCAAATATTTTGTTCATTTTGAGGCTTTGGATTTGCATTTTAATGGTATCTCCACTCTTGAAATGTCTGCTGGCTGCTGCTATTGGTTTCACATAAAAGGAAGAATTTCATAGTTCTGTAACAGTGAAAGCTTGAAGTTAGGGACTCCATGGTGACTGCTAATAGCTATCGTTTTATCTCAACTCTGAATTATCACAGGTCTGAAAAACACAGAAAGATGTATATGCTTTATGTGCTAGACTGCTGGGCCTTCAATGAATCCTCAGCAAGGACTCAAAGATCAGTCATTTGAAGGGAGTGCAGTGGTGCTCACCTAAAAAACCCTCTATCTGGAGTTGTGCTGAGATGAAAGACTGTGCAGATGTCAGTGTCCCTAAACAAAAGTGCTGGGCTCTGAAGTGAGACTCAGCAGGTAGGATCTCTAAGACTTAATAACAGGCTTTCACAGAATGACCTACAGTTTCAGAGGCCTTCCATCATAAAAATAGGAGGAAGGGATGCAAACATTTGTCCTCTTTAAAGCTTTCTGATGCTTTCTTTGAAGATTCAGATTGGGGTTGCATGCACTCATGGGCTGTATGTGTTATATATCTATCATATTACTTGCCATCTGAAATCCAAAGAATTCAAAGCATGAAGAATTCCCTAAATAGTCCCTTTCTGCTTACAGTATGTCCATTCTTATTTTTTCATTGCATAAAGAGGTATTGTTTGTTTTATTTTCCTTTTATATCCCAGTAGTAGAGAGGCCTTGAATGGAGTAAGTAAATTGGAAAAAAATAAATTACTTTTATAGTATCTCACTGCTGCTTCTGCTTTCTAGAGTTCTCCCTGGACTCCTCTGTAATCTTCTTTCTGTGTCCTGTCCTGGTAGAGGTGTAGAGGAAGGCCTTCAAAGACAAGATGAAAACCGCAGAACTTATGCTTGCAGAATTACTGACTCTTGCAGCATTGTCTCCATCCACTGCAGTTAAGTGACGTGATTAAAATCTCAGCTAAACAACCTGTTCCTCCCTAAGTTTGTTTATCTGCCTTTCTTACTTTGTTTAAAGCCTGCTAAGTAGCGTGGTGTGGCCATGAGAGCCAGAACAGGGGAAACCTATATTCTGATAAAAAGCTGTGATGTCAACATAAGGCTTAAAAATGTATGTATTTAAAAATTAATATTTCGGCAGGTTTTTACATAAGTAGAGTTTACAACTCTAGTGGCAACAGCTGTTAGGTGCCAGATTCTCTGAAAGGCTTCTACGCTTTTTCAATATGAAACTGGAATGTATAATGTGGTTTGTTTGAATCGTATTGTCTGTGAGATGAAAGCAAATATGATTTTGCAGAGACAGCTTTTATAAGGTCTTCAAAGTGAGTTTACTGTTGTTTCCATCCAAAAATTGAAACCTAGGAGCATGAAAGCTCTCTGTCTAGCACACTCGGGATCAGCTTTCAAATCAATTTTCAATTGACTTAGCTTTTAAACTTTTGCAAACAGTAGGCCCAATCTTGCATTCATTGAAATAATTTTGAGATTTGCTGTTAACTTAAAAAGAAGACATGGTGAGCTGATAAGGCTTAAAAATTCTAGGCTATAGCTGAACAATGAGCTGAAATTACTGCTCCCCACCCACACAATGTTTGTCTTCCCTGAAACCTTGTTCTTTCATCCTCCTCTTCTCTCTGGTTTGTTTCTTCCTCCTTTTTTCACCTAACCATAATACAAACTTGTGAGTCCCCTAGGATAAGGGTTGGTTTTCCTTTTGCTATGTTCATATAGCACACAGCAATAGGCTCGGATTTCTCACTGAAACTCTTAAGTATTGTGACTGAGAATAATAATTACCTTTTTTTGCTGATATTTACGCAACAAATATCCAGTACTACACAAGTATCAGATGCCCATTGTGTGTCCATGTAAGAGACTGGAACCTTCATGCAGCAGTTAGGCTAGCTGGTGAAACTGTCCATGACCCTGGGGGAAAGAACTTCTCTGGTTGCACTGAAACTTTGTAGTTCCTATCACCTGCAGCCAAACAACTCTGTTTAGGTTTGAGAAAAATGCAATCTAGAATGCTTAGCTCTGGTTCATGTTCTGCTGACTGAAGTCTACTTTTAATGCTAGAAATCAAAGCAAGGGAGTATTTGCTCTTTCCACTCCCTCCTGTAAAGCTGATTTTTTTTTTTTTTTAACACCCTTCTGATCCAAAGCAGAATTTAATGTATTGGTCAAAATCCAAACATGTTCAGGGGCTGGATGCAACTGCCACACACCTGGAAAAGCTGTAGACCTGCACAGCTGCTACTACATCATGGTTTGTGTGTGCTACAGCTTGGAGTGCTGTTGGCTTGGAAGAGGGGAAAATGCAAATAAGTCTTAGCTCAAAACTCCTAGACCCCAGTAAATCTGTAAATGAAAAGCCAGTCAGAAGTCTGTCCTTCCTTCCAAGCAATGAATTGGGCCATATATCATTCTGACTGCAAATCTATGCTTTATTTCAGTAGGCCAGATTAAGTATTTTTCCCTGTGCACTGCAGATGCCTATTGATCAAAAGACAGACTAAAAGATCTGTCCAGTGACACAGTTTTTGAAAACTCCTCACAAATGCCTCACAACTACAGTGCTAAAATGAAGTGACCGCAAAAGACTTCTGGTAGGAAGTGAAGCAAGCACTATGGAGGATGAGACTAGTGGACTGCACAGATGCTCAGTGAACTTTATTGGTTTTCTGTGGTTTACAAAACACCAAGTTAATTCATCTGTTAAAGTATATATAGTGTTGTTTATCTTCAGGAACATTGTTAATCTATTAATTACCTGATTAAAGAAATTACAACTACATCTGAGCTCAGTTATCTGACTAAAATTCATAATAAATTGTTGCTGTCTTTAAAAAATAAAAATACACCACCACCACTGCCTGCCCCTATCTAGGGAGCCAGCAGGTCTTTCTTTTTACTCATCTAAGAAAGAGATGCTTTTTGAAAGCCAGAGAGTAGCTATATTCCATACATATTTGTTCTGTAGGTGACCAGGAGTTAAAAGGAGCACTCACAAGCTCCTATTATTAGGAGCACTGATAAATCACAGAACAGTGGTTGGAGAACATCAGACAAATTCTTTGTGCTCTATTTCATTGTCTCAGTAGGGACTTACATTAGCTGTTGCCTCTGAACACCAAGCTCAAGGAGCTGTGACATTATCACTATACTACCTACAACATTATACACTGAAGCAGAGACTTTAGATTTTTCACAGCCCTCCTGGGAGTTTAGGCACATCTCCCATAAAATTTTATTTCCATACGCTGTAATCTCTGTGAAATCTTTTTCTATTGCTGCTATGCCTTTTTTAGCAGAGATGAGCATTTCCTCTTCAAGGTGTGCACTTAACTTGATTTGATTTACACAAAGTTATTACAGATCAACAGCCTGCTCGTTTTTACAGTGGACCCTGTATATTGGATGGGCATCTCCACTCAGCCACGGCCATAAGGGTCAGAACACATCCAGAAGCTAGCTGTGCACACACCATACGGGCATGCGCTCCCTGCCCCTGCCAGCTGCAGGGACAGGCCGCTCCCTGCAAATTAGCGGAGCTGCAGCACTTTGTCATTTTGTGACCATCTTTGAAATTCTCTCATAGCAGGTTTCAGCGCACTGTACTTGTCATTTAAGCATGTAATTAACTGTATGCTAAGTCCTACTCAGTGAACTAAGTGCTATGCACTTCTTCCTGTCCTTGCACTGCCTTTTGGATATATGGAGTACCTGAAGGATAAAGCATAGCTTTTAAGTAAGTAACTGTTGCAAGTGGATGGATTATTATGAAATAACTGGCTTAAATGAATGTTTCATCCCACAAACACTTAGTCAGAAGTCTCAGTCAGAACTTGCGTCTCTTTTTCCACTACAATCGACTGAGATACAGATTCATCAAAAAATAAGCCTTCTTAGTTCTGATGTTCAAGGTCTGTTTGTTTATCCAATCTTTTATAATTCCAGCAAATCTCAGCACCCTTATAAATATTAAATACTTACACAATATTTAGGAAGTTCTTTAGAAAAGCAAAAATTTAATTGTATTTTTCTTTTTTCTTCATCTTTACTCTGCTAGCAATATTGCAAAACAAACAGCAGGATCTGATTTACTACTAATATTTCCATTATTATTCTGGAGTGGGGAAAATACCTTCACATATTAAATCTAGCTATGCAGGAACAAAATACAACAGAAACTGCCTTGTATTTGAAATTGTAGTACTTTTAATCTGCTTGCAAACTGCTTCCATTATATTAAAGAAAAGTGATATATTTAAAAATCGTCCAACCCCCTTCAAAGGAAGCATTGTGAGGAGATTGTAGGTGGTATTGAAACCTCAACTTGACAGAATTTTAAACTATTTAGAATAACTCTGGCATACAAAAAAGCTCTGAAGTACCCATGGCTTTTCTGGAGAAAAAAAAAAAGCTCTTGGAACCAGTGCTGTAACTGGCAAGATTTTCGAACAGTAGCATTCAGTAGCCCAGCATTCTCAGCAAAAGAGTGTGTTTGACTCAAGTCAGTAGTTCTAGAAAAAAACAAAAACGGTGTTACAAACTCGGGGCAGGGGGGAACCTGTTGCTGTGGTGAATATAAGTACAGACGTATTTGACGAGTATAAAACCACTGAAGAAAATACGCAAGCCAAGGCTGTAAGCTCATATGCAGTATCACACATTGAACACTATTGTATTTCTCATGGTGCAGAAGTCTTACCTCACACACTGAAGGACTAAGGTACGAGGTATTTCTTCATTTATTAAAGAAACATCTTTGCTGGTTTTTTTTTGCACCAGCTGCTTATTGAAGTAGGGGTAAGGAGACTGGAAACCAGGGGTACTTGCAACAATAATGCTTTCTTCTACTCTTTAAAATTGCCCTGTAACTAGTTGTATGTCCGTGTTTGGATTTTGTGACTATAAACTTCGCATCACATGAAGGCAGGATCTATGCTTAACTTTCATTAATTACATGCTGCTATTAAATGAACAATTAGTATGGTAGAGAGTTTTGCAATACAAGTCCTTAATACAGATACTGTTGGGAACATGGGCTGTTCTGCTGTTCCACCCAATCTCAGGAAGAAGGCGTGCTACTCACACAACCGTGCATACAGAAAGCGGTCAGACTGCTCCCTGTGCTCTGCAAACCTGGAGTCACTGCCATTACAGCCACCCTATCAGAGGATGAAGCAACTAGAATTCACAGAACTTGAAAGGTGGAGATTATAATTTTAGTCACCCTGAGACAATACTTGTTCAGTGTGACTAGGAAAATTTACGAGCTAGTACCGCTTTTTTTCAGCTAACACACCTAACAGCATTCAAGATGCAACTCAGTGTGACTGTCAGTATCAAAGAACAAGGTTTTTTGTTTGTTAGCCTGCTATATGGCATAATGTTTATTTATGAAAATAAAAGCAGTAAAATGTAAATGTTAGGCTTCACATGAAGGTATGTATGAAATGAGAATAGGTTTAATGAACTGGTCTAATCAGAGTGGTAACTTAAAATTGTCACACACAGTGACTCCATCTCCTACTGCTCTAAGCTTTGTTATTTATTGTGAGGAAATTAGATTTTCTACCACCGACTACTTTTTAATAATCAAAGCAAAATAATCCATGCAGCATGTAAGTTATCATAAAAGAATTCAGCAGACATAGCAAAGATGATAAAAGGCTTCTTTGTGCAAAACATTTTGTATGTCAATTTAAGAGACGGCCTTAAGAGCAAAACTTCATGTGTTGCAATTTGTCAGCAATTTCATTGTTACTGCGTATTTTCAAGGGGGTTCTCAAAATCCATGGTGAAACTGCTATAGTATTTTATGTAGGAACTTGATCTTCTTTTAGAACCACGTAACATCATCTCAAAGCAATACTTTTTTAGCCGTAATCTTAGATCTAGGGTATAGTTGAAGAGGAGTAACTTCAATTTTTAAACGTACAACCAAGCTACAGTTGGTTACTGTAATAACAATAATAAACATTATTATTATTACACATACATTAATACATATTACCCTAGCCTAGGTCTGCCATGTCACTATACTGAAATGCAATTGATTTTCTCTTTTATATACATTGAGAAATCTGCTCGGTTTCCGCATGGAGCAGCAAGAATTGGTGGTGTGAGGTGGCTAACATGTCTCTTTCATGAAGACAGAAGTGTTGGAATCACATCACTATATGCCAGCTACTTGTAGCTGGCACTTGCATCGTCCTTGCAATAATTTCATTCTCCTCATGACTTCATTCCTTTGTGGTTTACAACTAATTCAGCTATACGATGCAGCTGGTTTCTTCCTCTCCCTCCTTCTGCATTTGCTCATATTTGCTTCTGTCCTTTACTGTTCTACAGTTCTGGCTGTATGCCTCTGCATCTGCAGTACATGGGATTTGGTTTATTTGTCTTATGTTTCACTTCTCATTTGATTTGCATGCTACTCACAACACATGGTGTTATTGAAAAATAACTGTTAAGGTGATCAGCTATTGAACTGGATAACAAATGTCATTAGCCTGTTCTACAGAATGATGGTATTTAGCCAAAACAAAAGGAATATTGTGCTTATCTGGCCAAGGAAATTCAAGCCCACTGGCTTCGGTTTGGAAAGGATTTCTCATCTGCTGTGTCCCTAGATGTGCTTGTATAACAACAGTCGTATCTACTTGAATGGAATTTACCTTTAAAATGAGCAGCAGTAAGTAAAACCTCTGATTTAACAACTTGCTGCAGTGAAATTCTCATGAACTCCTAGCTTTTAATTTCCATGAATTTCTATTTCCATATGAAAGGCTGTTTCTTGTGAAGTATACATGCAGCCTTGCAAGTGGACATTTGATGATCTTTTGCATCTTTGTTGCTACCTGGGCACTGTGAGATAGCTCCTGCAGCACATGAGGTCGTATGTATTAAAAGGTAACCTAAGTCTCTGTTGGGTAATAATATTAAAATTTCCAAGAGTCTTCTCTTTCTGCTCTATGCCGATTCTTTCTTGGCAACATTTACAACCTCTCTCTCGCCACTATCAGTTTCATGGTCTATATCCCTAGTAAGGACTATCTATGCCTCACAGAGGTAGTTAATAGCTGCAGCTTTAACCTGCCCTGAACCAAAATTATTCCTGGACAATTCAGGAACACAAAAAGTCCTATTTTACCATAATCAAGAAGCCATACGTTATGCAGGTGCTGTTTCTTTTTCTTGAAACAACAAAGGTTTGTCCCAGGCTACCTCTTCTGTGTGGAAAATATATGTAGACTATATGTATGAAATACAGGTAGAAAATAATATATTTACCCTGGTAAATTGGTATCAAAGAAAGGGGAAAAGGTTTTTAGGCCAGAGAAGCTGAAGTTGCAGTTGTTTTCATGAGGTAAGGAATGCTGAGCCAGAAACAACTCAGAAATGCAGACAAGTTAGATAGGAAGTGAGAAAAGCATCAGTAGGCAAAACGACCCCAACACAGAAATTAGGCACCTCTTTATTTTGCATTACAAAGTCTGCACATGGCTCGAGTCTTTTTCCATTCAGTTTCCTCATACATGCATCTTGCAGTTATTGTCACCTGTCATCTAATAACAGCCCCTTCTCCCCCCACCCCTTAGCTACATACTTAAAAAGAAAGTAAGTATACTTCTTGTTGTATACCTCCTTCATTCAAGGCTTCTACAGGATAATCAAAGCCTTGCTTCACCCTTACCTTCAATTATCAGAGGTTGAATGTGTCAGCTTTCTTACACTCCCACTAATTTAGATACCATTACTCCCTTCGTAACACCTGGAACACCTGCCCAGTGTGCACATTTGACTTCTAAAGTAGCATGAAGTACATGGGAGGAGTTGATCAACTTGGATTGTTATTTAATAGCTGTTTTGCAGGAATGCCTACAGGCATTAATTAAGATCAAGGTGCTAAACACTAAGAAGACCTACAATGAAAAATAGTCCCTGCCCCAGAGAGTTCATAATTCACTTTATAGCAAGTTACAACAGGTGGATGAGATAAATTAACTGTAGGGAGGGAAAGAGAAGAATCTACTTCTCCAAGCATTTTCTAGACAGTGTGGATCATTCTCATGTATATATTTACAAATACAGATATGCTTGTTTTTCTAAAGATGTTAATTTCTCTCTAATTTTAAAATTCTCTCCCTGATGTCATAAAACTCTTCTTCCAAAGAAACACATGATCTATGAGATTCCTTCTCCACCTAGTGTGTTAGATATGCTATACTCTAGAAAATCATCACTTCTGTATCCCTCGCTTTTCAAGGGCACCAAAATCTCTTATTATGCGTTGACTGCTTTTCAGCAGAGCAGGAGATAAAGGCAATCTTTCCGCATTTTATGTTTAAAATTAAAATACCTCTAATAAAAGTAGGAGCTGGCCCATATCCCTCCTTGTGGAAGTAATTGTAAAATATGTTATTATAAAGCTGTGTTAGAGTGTGAACAGATCTTGGTAACAATCAGACATTAAAGTTTGGAAGACTGTAATATCTAATAGGCTTATTTTTCCATTAAAAATACGGAATACATGATTTTGTAAGTGGAGATGAAGGTCAATTTGATTTATTTCAGCTTGTCAAGTTTTATGAACAAATCTATTATCTCCAGTAATATTCCTTAACAAGGTATTTCTATCTCGTTTCCACCAATTTTAAATTACTGAAAACCATCTATGAAATAATTAAGGCCCACTTTTACTGTCACTGTAAATGCTTTTCTACTACGTTGTATGCTGTGCAGTTCTTTATACTATGCAGAAGTAGTGTAAAATACTGCTAAATCAGAAGCCTTACCAGTTGGCCTTAGGGGTAGTAACTCACCCCTACTTTTCCGTAGATGTAGGCCACTTCCTCCAAAGCGAGTCATCTGCAAGATCAGGATGTAAATAACTAACAAAGATAAAAGCAGTGAACCATTAATCTCAGATATAAGCAAATGAGAATTTTGCTATTTTTAGTAGGACTATAATGGGTATCTTAACACTTTAATAACACAAAACCTTGCCTACACCACACTGGGGAATTTTTGTTGTTATACAATATCCTTTTACTATTAAATTACTTCTCTTTTCTACCTCATAATTCTTTGTGATTTAAAATATGAAGTACAATGCTTTCAAAGAAAAAAAAAGTAATATGACTGCCAAAATATTCTTAAAAATTCATCCCTTTTTCATCAGCCACATCAAGAAATTTGAAAGTCCTCTAGAGAAAATGTAAGGTTAATACTGAAAATGCCTCCTTTTCTCTTTTACCGGAGCCCAGCTGGTCAAAGACTTGGCTAATTGGAGTAGAGAAAGTAGAGAAAACATACACTTGGAATGGTAGACTTTAGTAGCACAATAGCTTTAGTTAGCACTTAAACATATGCTTTTATCAAAAAGCTTGATTTATTTAATTTTTATCTAACCAAGGGTTATAGATGAAGACTTTTCTAGTATGCCCTGCTCTGAAGTCAGCACATCTGATCCTTTTGTGTGCTATTGGTACTTTACACTGAGCTGGTCTACATCCAACACAGGCCGAAGTAGCCACCTACATTGCTACAGCTGTATAAAAACTACAGCGTCAAACGCAGAAAGTAACAAGAACAGTGGGAAGGAACAGAATAACGGAGAGACAGCAAGAATACCTGAGACTAAATACTCCTCCAGGCCTCCTCTAAAACCTGTATGCTCTGGAAACAGTAACATACGAAAATGTCTTATCAGATGCTAGTAATTAGTTCTGACTTTGAAAGACTTCACTGCTCAAATCAGGCTTAGATATTAAAATGCAGAATTACTTAACATACCCTTGCGCTGTGGGAAACCTTCCTTCTAACTAAGCTAGGCAACATTTATGTTCCTTCAGACCTGAGCACTGCTGCTATCTCTACATGCCAGGCACCTAACACGACGATTTCATCCACTCATTTATTCTCAGCTCCTCCCGGACTGTTTGTCTCCCGTTTCATGGGGACGAGAGAAAGGCAAGAAGAGGACTGTAAGACACACAGCCGGGCCGGGGACCACTCTTGTTTATGCAAGAAACCCCGCTCACAGCACTTCCCTCCCCTCTAACTTCCCCCGTATCAGTGTCTGCAGATGTCCCAGCTGATGGGGGCAAAGCAACCAACTGGCTTTATCCACAGCCGCTGAGGCACGGCGGTGGCCTAGAGCCTGGGATACTTGCTGCGTCACTCCAACGGCTGAGGAGCCGTAAGGCAATTTACCCAGGCTCTGACAGCAGCACCGACCGCACTGCAGCACCGCAGCCTCCTTGGGCACCGCTCTGCACCCGGACCTCCCCAGAGCCGCTCCCAGGGGGCCCCGAGAGGAAAAACCCATCCGGCCATGGCGGCAGCCAGCGGTCCGGCGGGCAGAGGGGGCCGGTGGGGCGGCGCGGGCGCGGGCCGCGGCGGGTCACGTGGGCAGGGAGGCCGCTGGGGGAAGGCGGCCCGCGAGCTGCCGCTTTGAAGCCCGTTGCTAGGCAACGGGAGGGCGCGCGGCGCCGACGGGAGCGGCCGGTGGTAGGGGCGGGATGACGCAGCGGCCGGGCGAGCGGAGCAGCCTCACCGACGCCCCCTTGCCGCCCCGGGGAGGCGGCGTCCGCCCCGCACCGGGAGGCTTTCCCGGGGGGTGCTTTCAGCGGGAAACGGCGGCAGGAGCAAGGCGTTGCCGCCGGCCCCCCCGCGGGCTGCGCACCCCCAGCAGCGGCGCAGGTGCGCTGTGAGGCGCTAGGGGGCGGGGCTAGAGTGACAGCACCCGCATCCAATGAGCGCAGGCGCCTCCGGCGAGGGGGCGGGGCGCTAAGGCCGGCGGGGCGCTGCCGCCGCAGGGGGTGAGAGGCTGCTGGCGCCGCCCGCCCGTCGGGGCACGGGCTCGCGCGCCGTGGGCGGAGGG
>VYZW01011280.1:178505-214166 GCA_013401315.1 Balaeniceps rex
AGAGCCCGCTGGGCCGGGCGGGGGACGTGTGGCGGCGTTCCGCGTCGCGCTGCCCGCGGGCCGCCTCCGCAGTCGGGCGGCGGCGCTGGCCGGCGGGTTGTGATCGCGAAACCCCAGCCGAGGCGGAGAGGGGTCCGCCGTGGGCTAACGCCGCTTGTGTCGTTGGCAGGATCCGAGCCTAGCGCGGCGGCGAGCGTAGCCGTGGGAGCCGGCCTCTGCTCGTGGCAGCCTGCTGTCACCTTCCTTTCTGGCAATGGGGAATGGACTCTCGGACCAGACGCCGATCCTCTCCAGCCTGCCTTCTTTTCAGAGTTTCCACATTGTCATCCTGGGACTGGACTCTGCTGGGAAGACGACCGTGCTCTACAGACTGCAGTTCAATGAGTTCGTCAACACTGTCCCCACTAAAGGATTTAATACGGAGAAAATCAAAGTGACGCTGGGCAACTCGAAAACGGTCACTTTCCACTTCTGGGATGTGGGCGGCCAGGAGAAGCTAAGGCCGCTGTGGAAGTCATACACGAGGTGCACCGATGGCATTGTGTTTGTGGTGGACTCCGTCGACATTGAGAGAATGGAGGAGGCCAAAACAGAACTTCATAAAATTACTAGGATATCTGAAAATCAAGGAGTGCCTGTCCTTATCATTGCTAACAAGCAGGACTTGAGGAACTCTCTATCCCTTTCTGAAATTGAGAAGATGTTAGCAATGAGTGAGCTGAGTTCTTCGACTCCCTGGCATTTGCAGCCTACCTGTGCAATCATTGGAGATGGACTCAAAGAGGGACTGGAGAAACTACATGATATGATAATTAAGCGAAGGAAAATGTTGAGGCAGCAGAAAAAGAAGAGATGAGTTCTATTTTGACCTTTCTATTTTAGAGTAGTTACATGGTCAAAATTTGACATGAGACAGCTTCCAAACTCAGGCCTGCTTGTTTGGATGCTGTTAAGCTTAGTTACATTAAACAATCAGTTGCACAACCTTGCTGTGTGGAAGGCTGTGCAGTTGTGGAACTTTTTTTTTTATTTAGTCTCTTCTCAGTTTTACGGCTCTGCATTATTTCAGAAGCCCTAATAGATGATGTAATACTATCAGGAAATGGATGGGTGGGTATATGTGACATGGATGTCTAAATAGCCAAATAAAATGAGGGGTTTCTGCTTAGTGTTGTATTCATATATTTGAGGGTGCCCTCTGCAAGCAATTTGCATTGAAGGTGTTCTGTGTTTTTAAACTTCTAATGCTCGTAAGTGGAGTGTTTAGGTGAACATTATACAGCTTTAAAAACATGTATGAAGCTAGTAACCCATTATTTCGAGAGGCTGTTTTTTCTCTTGTTTGGGGATTTCTATGAAAGCTTGGCTACATGTGTAGTTTTTTTTAATTTGGCACTTTTTGAAATTGAATCATGTTCAGTTCAAATACTTGAAATTTAAGTGCTGTGGATTCTTCAACTGATAAAAGAAAGACTTTGACAAGTAAAAAAAAATGTAAACAACACGCTGGAGCATGGAAAAGTGGTTTCCCAACATATAGCATGTTTTTGGTATGTAAAGTTTTTATTTTTTAGAAGTAGCCATTCATCATTATACAGTGCTAATCAGGTTTAAACTATTACTCCAAATTAGTAATTTATTTCTGAATGATGAGTATTATGTCCTCCTACTATCAAGTTGAAAGTAAATTAATTGCAGTAAAGGAGCTATAAAGAACAACTCTGGCTGTTGTGGTTCTAACCAGTGCGGCATTCTTTGCTCTACTGGTGACTTTCCTGGCAATAAAACAAAATTATAATGAAGTAAAGATGGAGTTAAAATTAGCAGGGCACGTCTTGTATCTCCCCAAAATACCCCATTTTATTAAAGTGGTAATGCTATGTCACTTTCAATGTATGCTTTTTTTATCGTGACTCTTAAAGTATTTTGTGGTTAGGAATGTAATAATGCTTTATACACTCAAAACATTTGACACTACCGGGGGCAGGGGAGGGGGGGGAGTGGGGAAAGAAGATTTTCAAGATGGGCCTGTGTTCTGCTTTAATTATGCTTTAAGCTGTTCTTGTTTACAGAGTGTGCAAACAGTGTTAACTGGGCAGGATAGTGCTTGACGGAAATGGGAGGGTAGTTTTTCTTACTGGTACAGAGCTTCAAGTGACTCTTTAGATACTTGGCTAGCAATTGAAAGGGCTAAAACAGAGCCTGGATTTTTAAGATTAACTTTAGTGGTGCTGTAAAAATTCATCAGAATGTTAGATTCTCTTTAAACTTTTGTTGGAAATAACAGATTAAAAAAAAGAAAAGTAAAAAAAAAAAAAAAGAAAATTCTATTTCCTCCTTTTACTCAACCAGCAAAGTAATACATTTTTCTTACCTGCTGCCATGTATCAGGAGGATGACAGCTACAAACCTGAATGTCAGTCAATATAACTTAAATATGTTTAAAAAAATAATCAAACTTTTTAACCAGCAGCTGTTTGTCCAGGAGGTAACCAAAAATGCACTTTAGTGTCTTCAATAACTGAAAGTGACAGCTGTTTTTTTTATGACATCTTGGTCCTTTTTGAATAAACTGAAGTAGCTTCCAGTGGAGCTTTTGTATGTTGGTTATATATGTACCTGCACTGGTGACATTGTAAGTCACTTACTCAAGTAATGTCTATATTTATAGAACTGTGGATGACTTCTTAAACCTTAATAAACAATTCAAAACAAGCCTGCAGAGAGAAGGTGTCTGACTTCTTGTACTGCAGCAGTATGTTCTCATCAACCTCTGTGCACGTATTGATTCTGATAACGCTAGAGCTATTTCTGTTGAAAACCAAAGTCTTATAAATGTAGTGAAGCTCATAAATGTCACGGTGTTATAAATTGCAGGTATCTCATTAAAAACTTTAAATCAATGGCATGTCTGTATATTCACAGAAGAAATATTAACTGCAGTGACTCCTTTTTGAAGTGATGGATCTTGCATAATTTGAAAAATCTTTTATATAGCTGAACCTATTTTGTGTTACGTGCAATGTTTAATAGGCGATGTTGGGCATTTATCACATGTATTCACAGGTGGTACTTAATTTAGTATCTTCAGGCTCATATATCTGAAGCTGTCTAAGGGATTCACGTGTACTTAAGCCTTGGGTGAATTTCCTTCTCGGATTTTACAGCGGTGAATAGAATGTGGCAAGAGACATGGAAGCTTCTAATTAGTTTCAGGACCTGAACATAGACAAGACAAACTTCATTTAGCCTGGAAATCAAAATTGCTAAGGTTGAACAAGAATACCCAAACCTATCTCTCAAAAGATGGATATTTTCACTTCTGTTTATGTAACTGATGGCACATCAAAATGTAGGTTACTAACAGTTAGTCTTGAGAAAAAGCTGTATTACTGATGCTGAGCCCTGTGAATTTGGGGTGTAGTTGGTATAATCTGGCTAACATTTTCCTTCTTACCAGGTGCACAGTTCTACTAGGGTGAGGAAGGTGAGATGACAGGCTGGCTCTTTGTACCCAGTAAACAAACTGTACAATACCGAGTAGTAATTGCTTCGAGTATTTATGAGGCTTCTCTTGGGAATAGTTGAAAAGGCACCCTGCTTGAAAAAGTCAACCATATTTTGTTCTGCATATTAAACATGCTAGTGTTTATCTTGTGACAGTCTCCCTAAACTCTTCTATGTATAAAAACTTCAGTGAATGACTTTAAATACAAAGACATGACTGATCTATACTCTAGCACTCTGGAGGAAGAAGTGAGATGAGGTGGAAAGTAGTGTTTCTAAAGTGTCATGGTTGTTACCTTGTGGTATTTAATACTGGCTTGGAAGTTGAAAACTGAGTGGGGAATGAGTTTTATGTTCAAGCTATATCTTTATCTGTACTAGAACTGTTTTGCTGGAATATTACAGTAACTGTTCTGAGTAAAATGTACAAATGTAGCTGTACCACTGAAACTGTGTTTTCTATTACTATGACAAAGTCTTCAACTATAAACAAAATGGTGATTGCAGTAGCGCATTTGGTGTCTTATCTGATTGAGTTTGTGCTGGCATAGTTTTGTCAGCCTGGGATCACTCCCTTTCATACGATGAATTGACAGTTCTGGCCTAAATACTGGTACATGTAAGAAAATCTTCAGAGGAGCTGAATAAGCAGGTGTAACTTTGTTACAAGGCTGGAATTACACAACTTAAAGTTAAATTATTTTTGCTAAAATAGGCTACAAATGACACTCTGTTCTTCAAGGCACTAGATAAGTTAAATATCTTAAACTTCTGCTACTTTAAAGAAGTATGGAATTGCATTTAAATCAGTGCAGCACTGTTAAAAATGAACAAACCACAAGGTCTTGTAACCTTATCACTGTTGTCCTAGTTTACAAAAGTTGGTATGGCATTGCCTCAGCTGTTTATGCACGTGCAATCGTTTAAAGTTAACCAGCCTTCAGGATCTGGTCTCTGTTTTCTAGCTGCGTGGCTGTGTATTAGCTTATGACTGTTTCAGTTAGAAAAAGTACTGTAGGACAGTGAGACTCCTTCAAGTTCTTGACATCACTTTTAAGTTGTGTTGCACTGAATGTGTATTTAGATGTGAAAAAAATATAAATACTGGTTTTCAGCCAGGTGATAGGTGAAACCTTTCTCTCTTCAAATTTTAATGTTTTATCCTATCTTGGTTGATCCTTCATGTGTGGAAAGCAGTACCCACAGCCAGTCCATGGTTCCCAGCCTGACTTAGAGAGGTGCTTCTGTACCCCTTTACACACACAGCACTTGGGTCCTGCAGGAGTTTATCACCTGGGACGCAGTGGTCACAGAGCAGGGAGGAGCTGAAAGCCATCTGGTCGGGTGGGGGCTAGCAAGCCCTTCTGGACCCCAGCAGGTCTGCATGAAGGCAGCTCTGCCTTCTTGAGAGTGTTATCTGCATCTTGGATCATTTGTTTACAGATAGCAGGGTGTTAATTAGCGTCTGGCTGAAACTTTTTGTTGAGAGGAGAGTGTCATTCTTGGCATCGGAGGAGGGTTTAGATACTGCATTGATACTACAAAGAAGGACTTGGTAAGTCTGAGTGTGGAAAATGTAGGCAATCTGCATACACTATATATAGGGCACCAACGTTGATGTGCAATCTTGATTCAGCTGTGTGGATTGCAGTGCATGAAGGCTAGCAAACATGTACTCATAATGCTATCTTCCTTTAACTTCTTTTGAGAGAGAAATCTAGGCATGAATCGGTGCTTTTTGGATCAGTGTTTGCACTTTACTGTTGGGTGACTCGTCTTTTGAGAGGGTCACAGCTTACAGCCCCACTATGACAGCCGACAGCCTCGTGTCCCTGAGCCAAAATAACTCTTGTTGCTGCTGGAAGGGACGTGTAGGGAGCTGTGAATGAGTATTGTCTCCTGTTTGTTCAGTCTGAGGCATGAGGAAAGCATTTATTATTATTTTTTTTTTTTTAATCCTGACTGACACAAGTATGTGAAGGCCTGCCCCTCTCACGCTGCTCTGCAGGCTGTGATTATTTTTAGGAGCAGTACAAGACTGCAGAGCTGTGCGGATAAACTCTTGCGTGTGTTTTTAAACTGAAGGGAAATACACAGCCTGACTTCACAGCAGGGTGACGCCTGGGGTTGTCATATGGGCTCCCCCAGCCATCCTACCTGTCTGAGAACAAAATAAAGGGGTGATACATAGTTGGTACCTTGCCCTTCTTTAAAGCATTAGTCATTTGCTTCTTAAACCAGCTGTAAAGAAGCAAAAAATGCAGTTTCAAAGACCTAGTTGAAAAAAATCCCAAGCAGCAAATTGAGGACTTGAGTTGCCTCCTGTGTCCTGATTTATTGGTGCTGGCTGTGAGTGATCTGAGGCATCTGTGCGGTGGCTGGGTGATGCTGCCTGCAGTCTGCCTGCTTGCTGCAGGGGCAGGCAAAAGGCACAGTCACCGAATATTCACATACTGATTTTATTCAAAGGCAAACCCAAAATCTAAGGAGAAAAAGCAGGCAGGGAGGCCAGACAGTGCTTCCAGACTAAATACCTGCTTGCAAACAGCTCAGGAAGGTAAGAGATGATAATCCCTGAGCTGTGAAGATTATGATTTCTTAGTTCCAGCTATATTTACACGGCTGCTCCACCAGAATTAAGAGCTGAAGATGACAGAATAGTTAGAAAGGAGAAGGTCAAGTACAGTTGTTGGCTGTGGGGTGTGCGGAGGGAGAGAGGATTTGAACTTGTTGGGTTTTCCTAGCTTTTCAAGACACATTGAGCCCTAAGGGAAATAGATATGCTTTTAGGCTGCTTAATTGGTTTAAAATCTTTATTGTTTTATGCACTGTAGTTTTCCTATTGCTGAAATGAAACAATACCTCATTTAAGAAAGCCACCTAATCGCAGCATTAATCTCCAGGTTCACTGACAAAGGAGAAGGTTAGCAGGCGTGTTGAGCCTTGCTAAACGTGCTGAGGGCTCCTGGCTGGCACACAAGCTGCTGTATTTCAAGGTCTTTTCTAAAAATAGCAGAACAGTAGAATTTAGGTCAGGCGAGGTAAAGGTGTGAAGCCTGATACCTCAGACACCACACACAGTCCAGAGGTACCACCAACCTTATAACTGCTTGTCTTCTGTTATCACTTCATGAATGATAAATAAGAACAATTTCCTTTGGAGCATAACATTTTCATCCCTTTCCCATTCCAATGTCATTTGCCCTGAAAGCTTTAACAGGTTTTGATATTGGAACATCATTGAGTTGGGTGTCACAAGCACGAGTTTGTAAGTGAAGAGGGTCAGGAAAGAGTGTTCACCTTTGCTGCAGTGACTTGGTTAGCTAAAACCAGTCTTTTTGTAAAGCTGTCTTAACACGGACAAAGATGACCTGTAAGAGGGAGATTTTCTAAAAATACGTTCTTGTTTCTAACATTAGCTGAACTCTGCTGGTCTTATAATTATTGGATGCTGTTGTAGGCATGGGCTTCTGCTGTTTTTTTGACACCAGTTGCGTGATGATCTCTAAGATGCCTTCAACAGCTTGCAGACCATCAGCGTAAGATCTCTACAGTTTTAAATGGTAATACTGAACTTATATATCCGTGATGTATGTTTTTAGCTGTCCATCTCAGGTGCTTCTGTGGGTGGATCTGGTTTCTCTAAGAAATTTTTGATTCTTTGTGATTATTGTATCAATGTCTCTGAAAACACAGTCTATTCCTATTTGGTTCCTGTTGTAAGTGATACAGTAAAACAGCAATCTACGGATTATTAATAACACCGTTTCCCTTGAACTCCAGCTATTGAGTTTCTATTTGAATCAGAGATGTATATTCCATTTTTTGTGATTATACTATATTTCGTATAAGAGCTGAATTGTACTAGTCTTAGAAATACCAGCCTCCCTGATTTTAATTAGCTTAGGAAATTGACTTGTACGTTTAAAGTCACTGTAATTCAGCTGTAATCAGTCATGTTACACTGGAGACAAATGGGAGATTCACGGACTGAGCCCACACTGATTCTTTTTGACAGATCTCCTATTGCCACATCAATACACATCCCTCACTGTGTCCTATGATAGCAGTGGTATCAGCAAACTTTTTCTATATGGTTCAGCAACTGTATTTCTGCCACTCTGACATATAACTTGCTTATATAAAAAGTTTGCTTATCTCCTGCTCTTGCTGATATATTCATGATAGGAGACTTTGAAAAAATTCTGTACAAAGACTCAGCTGTACACTGTGACTTTAAAACAAATACATCAAACTATGTAATTTAGTTTTAAAGTACTGGAGTTAATGCTGAAACCTGGAAGTTTAAGACTGAAGAGTGGTACATCCAGCCCAGCCACTAAGTGCTGGTCATTTTATCCCTGAAGTCTCTTCATCTGTGTGTAAAGCAAGAATCTCATAGTTGCTTTTACATTTAAATTCATGCTTAAAAGTGCTGTGAGATATTAAGATATTACAGAAATACAGTGTGATGGAAAGTAATAGAAAGACTGTAACAGTAATTTGGATTTGTCAATTGACTTGTAACGTATTTGTGTTTAATAGTCAGGCATCAGGAAATCGTACTATTTCAAAAGTAATGCATTTGAGAGTTTAAAAATACAAGTTCAACATACTATATTATCTCTGACCCCATGAGCTTCAGCTTCACAGAAAACAAAAATATTACCATAGTTGAAAATAGTAATGTATTTCATATTCATCAGTGAATAAATATTCATAAACCGGATCATCTGTACCTGATTTTTGTTTGCGTTTGACTATAGCTATTAAGCAAAAGTAGCCAAAAATTATTCCGTTTTGTGTTTGAATTAAACTGGGATGAATATATGGTCTTCCAAATCAGGCATATGAATGTTTTCAAGTAAAGGCGATTTGCAAAGATCTTGAGTTAAAATAACACATTATCTTAAAATAAGCTTTTATTTGGAATAGTCAGTAACAAAAATGGCTGGAAATTCCTTTGAAAAGATAGCTTTATTTTATATAGTACAGTGAGAGAAGTATGTTAGAGTGATTTCAGACCTCAGGATTCAGAGGGTCTCCTGTTGTCTCTGCCTTTCTTGGCTGCAATGAATCAGTCTGCACAGGATGTGGCTGCTAACAGATGATAATGCAAAGTGAAGGGCTGGGCCATGAAAAGCCCCAGGGTGGCTCAGCGTGGTGCTGAGTTCTCACGAAGAGCTGATTGCTTTCCAAAAATAAGAACAGGAACTAGGGCAGATAATCCACGTAAAATGCACTTTCCACCCTTACACATTCACAACAATTTATTATTTTCGGCATTATGGAGCTTTATATGTTGATTACATACATAATCCATCCAGGCACACACACCTACCTACACACAATTCTGTTGTATACTTGCAAACCCTGTTTGCGAGAATTTCTCTGAGATCCTGTTTTGTGGGTGTAACTTGAGAATATATAAATAGATTCATGTTTTCCCATCATTTAAACCCAAATGTGACTGCAAACATGACAGCACTAGAAATATGATTCTTTGAAATAATTTCCTCTGTTTTAAATCTTTCGTTTTATTAGGATAAGGTAATCCGGGCTGTTCGCACTGCATATGAACTGTGCTGTTGTGGTGGCATTACCACTGCTGAGAGTTCAGGTTGTGTCAGCACTTCTTTTATAAATATAAGTTCTTATTTCAGAGGATTAATAACCTAATAAGCCTTGAAATTTCACACTTGTCTGAAACTTGGCACAGAGTATTAACTTTGCCTTTTACCACATTAAATAAAAATATGTATTAGGGGGAATGTAAATAAAAGAAAAATAAGCTTATTGTGTTTTGCTGCCTTTTAAGTTAATTGTGTTTATTGAAATGAAATGGTGTGAACTCACAGTTCCAAATGGAAATCTTTAAAAATTTTGTCTTAAGTTAAAAGTTGCAATCATTAGTGTTTACAAATCAGACCTACACAAAATTGCCTACCTAAATCACTTCTGGCTTTTCCCTTATGGATCCACTTAAGCCTCTGCACAGGGGGTGTAGAATCTGACTGTTTGAATCTGCAATATTTTATCCTCTCTTTGCATTAATTTTAGCTGCGAGTACATGTGCGTACATCACACAAACTTGCAGAGCTCACTCACAGCAAGTGAAGTTGTCTCATCAGTGTCAGCAGAGCTATTTCTGTGCAGTTACAGTTGTAGGATTGGATATATACAGAGGACAGAAACATGGATATATCTTTCCTTAGTTTCTTTAATATATAATTTCAAATCGTCTCATTCACTAAGTACATTTTCTTAGCAGTGGTGATGTGTAAAAGTAAATCAAATACAGGGTTTTCTCTGTCTTGTGGAAAAGCCAGTGCTTGTAAAATTTCCAGGCTGTTTTCTAAACTGTCAAAAAAAAAAAAAATTGGAGAAGTCTCTAGTCTCAGTAAAAGTGCTGAATCTTTTGATGTTTGCTCACCCCATCTAGATAACCCTGAGATTATCCTGAGGGTTACTAAGGGCATAGCTTGCCTGGGCATAGTATCTTCTTGCATAGAAGAGCATTTTTTCTTAAAGGTAGAACTAACACAGGGATCCTGTATTAATGATGGCTTTAGTCTGACCTAAATCACTTCTGGCTTTTTCCTTATGGATTCACTTAAGCCTCTGCACAGGGGGTGTAGAATCCGGCTGTTTGAATCTGCAATATTTTATCCTCTCTTTGCATTCATTTTAGCCGTATATACATGCCTGCACAAAGCAGCTCTTCACATCCTTACCAAGAAGTGTTGATCTGCTCAGAAGACTAGACATGCTCTTCACTCTGACTTTGCCCAGCCAATTTTATAGAAGGCACAAACCCTATCTAGTCCAAAAAAAAAAAAAAAAAGCACTTTTTTCTCTCTTTCCTTCCTTCCTTTCAAATAGCCACTCCCACTTTCAGTGGGATGGCCATAATTATCTATTTTGTGTTGGAAAAACCTTACTCACTTCAACTGCTTGGGATCAAGTTTAGAGTACACTTCCACTCAACCTGATTTCCCTTTCTTATTTACCTCCCTAAGGAAAGTTTACCACGTCTATAATGCTCTCCCAGGAGCAGTGCTGTGGGTTTTCAGTACAATACAGGCACAACAGTCAGGATTAATTTTCCCTAATATTAGACCTCTAAAAATTAGGCATTCTTGTCCAATTTAGGCATCTCTAGATCTTTTTACAGTTCATGGAAATAAATATGTTTGTCTAGGGTATGATTCATCTTAGTACAGGAGTGGTATCTAAGGCAGGTCAGATAAATCACCCTGTGGTGTGGCTTGTTTCTCTCTCTTCTCTACAGAAAGCATAAGATGATTAACTCAAATATAGACACCTGCCTTTTATTCTAACTGTCTGTATTTATATCCTAGATGATAGCCCCAAATCTGTGCCAGCTACTCTGCTGGAAAATGCAGGTGTCTGCCATTTGAAATCTGTGTCAATCTACAGCAGCTGAGAGGCTCTTGCAGTGCTTTTCTTTAGCAAAGCCACCCCAGTGCTTCTGAGTGCTGGTCAACGACCACACTATTCATAGAAGAAAAATATAAAGGCTGGTGTATTAAATAATATATATTAAGGGAAAGTGAAGTGAAAGCTTTTATTTAGAGTGAACACTACATTTCACAGTCCAGATATTCTTGCTAGAGAAATCAGTAAACCAAATTACTTCCTCTTACAGTGTTTTATGGCTCAGTCAAACTACTTGTGCATGCAAAGGTAGCTTTTTCATTGAATTCAGTGGGAGTGAGATAAGGCTGTAGAATTGTGCGACAAAACTGCCATCTATAAAAGCTTTTAGATAGTAAACTTTTATGTTTCTTTTTTGAAAATGTAAGTAAATCCTCACCTACTCATTGATACTGTAATTGAGTCTAGCAACACTTGTGCCTGCTTCTGTATGTGTTGGGAGTTGCAATCACTCTCTTGCGACTATAGAAAAGCTACCAGCAATCAGGCTGAAATTGTTAGAGGATGAAAGAGATTTGTTAAAAGAGAGTTTGCTAGCTGGTATTTAGGGGCTGACCTGAGCAAAGAAACAGGGTGTGAGTAAGGAGCTCTGTAAGCAGTAGGACTGTTCTAGTGTCTCCAGGTTTTCTTCTGTCTAACAAGGTATGAGTAACTGATAGTCTTTCTGATAAGAAACCCCTAACTTAGAAGGGGGTATGAAAAGGGTGCTCCCTTGCCCCTGTGTTGTGAAAATTGTAATAATTTAATACTTTTTTTTTTAAAGTATCTATTATGATCAAACTTTTTGTTGGTCAAAGGGTTCAAAAGCCACTACAGCCAATGCTCTGAAATTGCATATAACTTATTTCTTCAGGAAGCCAAACTGAAATGCTGGGAGGTGTAGTAGAGGAAGGAAGAGACCTAGAATGTAAAGATCTTAAGGTATGGTGCTATGAGCTTTGGTGTTTAGTGAATGACTAAACTGAGCATATTGTGCACTTCTGTAGTTTTGGGGAAAAGTGTGAGACTTTGTTCTGTTGAGGTGTTGTTTGATCTTAAAAGAAAGCTAGTCTTGGTGAGAGATCTGCATCCCCTATATCACCGTATCATCATGTGAAAGCACAGTAAGGGTGTACCTCCTGAAGGCGTGTTATCTCTGATGCGAAACCAGGTGCTATGACGTTCTATCAGTTATCTCTAGTGAGAAAATAACTGTACATAGACTCCAAAGCAGATATTATCTGTTTCTGTAAACATCCTGTTCACTCTGTGTATTGCGTAGATTAAACCAGGATTGTGAAGATATCTAAGCTGGAACTGAGACTGCTGCTGAAAAGCTGCATTGTGCCTGTTAGCTTGCTTTCTCTCTTCCACTGCAGATGTGCATAGAAAGCATTTACCTATTGCTTCTCAGGCCTGTGGCAGTGAATTAATAATGCATAACATAGTGCAACCACTTACTAGTGCTGAATTTGCTGAGATTCAGAGAGTTTTGAGTCCTGACGAAGAGGAGAGTGGTGCAGGGGTATGATCCTGCAGAGGACTAGAGGACCAACAGGGCTATGTTTGGATGTTTGGGGTGGAGTGGTTAGGAGCTTCCGTGTTCCTGGGATGGGAACCTGGCAAGTGTTCATCTCCTTTTTAATATGTGTAATGTTATTTGTTGGGCCATTGATTTTTTTTTTTTTTTTTTTTTGAGCCTGCTGTGATTATTATTACACATTGAAATGTAGAAATGTATGAACAAAGACTTAAACAAATAACCCCAAAAATGCAGTCTGCAAGAAAATACAACAATGTTTGGAAGCTTAAAAAAAAAAAAAAAAAAAAGCTAGTTGGTAGGTGACAAGTTAAACTTAATTATAGAAATTTTTCTCATATCTGTTTATTTGGCCCTAATAACTGCCTTCTAATAAATGAACTTCAGTAAACAAGTGACTCCAGGTTTTGTTTGGTAATAGTAATACTTAACAGGGTGTTGTGTGTGTGGTTTTTGGTGTTTGAGGTGGGGATTTTTTTGTGGGG
This sequence comes from Balaeniceps rex, assembly GCA_013401315.1. Lineage (NCBI taxonomy): Eukaryota > Metazoa > Chordata > Aves > Pelecaniformes > Balaenicipitidae > Balaeniceps > Balaeniceps rex. Next base: position 191,475 of record VYZW01011280.1, read on the forward strand.
TGGTTTGGTTTTTTTTTGGTGTGTAGTTTTTTTGTTGGGGTGTGGTTTGTTGGTTTTGGGTTTTTTTTGTGCAAAGTGAACTATGCTGGTACTCCTTCTGTCAAGCTGTTCGGTTCAGTGGCCTGCAGCACCAAAGCCCCTAGGATGCCCTCTGGAACAGGGCTGGTGAACTAGGCAGCAAACATGGGAGAGCTCCTTTTATTCAGCGTGCTGAGTTGATATAGGTACGAGTCTACTTTTGTTGCAAGGCGGGGTTTGTGTGCTAGCAGCTGAGAACCCTCCTTTCAACAAGCTCTAGCAGCTCTAGGCTCACTTGGGCTCTGGTAGTCTGCCTTACCCAGCTTGGTGGTGGGAATCCCCCAAACAGTGCGTTTTCTACGCACTAAAAAGCTCTTACAGTGTCAATAGCAGTTCAATGCGAATGGGCATCCAATTTGTGTATTTCTCCCCCTTATATCCTGGACTCCTGTCTCTGCAGCAATGGTGTTGGACTCTAGCACGTTTCCACCTGTATCCTGTACTGTGATTCTGAAAAGCTTGCTTTAAATCCTGATGTGGATCAAATAATCCTGTATCCAAGCAGGCTGCTGAATTTTCTCTCTCTTTCTAGCCTTTAAACGAGCTCAAAGAGAACACAGAGTATTGCAATAACCTTGCTACTCTTCCATATGGAATATAAAAACAGGATAAGATCTCTTGAGAAATATTTTGATAGGGAGACTAATGACTAATTTGTTGTTACTGTGTTTGAAGAGCCCTTTGCTGCATTTCTTTGGTCAGTTGTCAGCGGCGTCCAGAGCTAGAAACAATCAGCGTTGGTGTCTCTGGACCTGCAGAGCAATGCCATCTACATCACCCTCCTCTGCATGATGAGCCAGAGGCTTTGTCTGACCTCTGTGGGCTCTGAAATGTGCTGCGCTGCTCATAAAAATCTGTCCTGGGGAAAGCAATTAATGTGACTTTGACATAGGCTATTGCATAATGATAAGAGTTGAACAGTGTAATGTTTCTGTCTCTCTGAAGGACTGGTGGTGGGGTGGTTACCACTGCCAGAGGTAGGTGCTGATGCTTTCCTTTCTGTGCACCATGGTGCTCTGTTTCAGTTTGTGCTGGTTTGGTGAAATGATCTATCTTTTGCTGAAGTCGGCATGGAAAAAGCAGTGAATGTCTCTTATGTATTCTATTTGGATACTTTCACTGGTGACTGTCAGGCTGCTAGGTGTTTGGAGAGGATCTTGGTTACAGATGGGCTTGGAGTGCAAAGTGGGGACCTTCAGGAAGCCCCTGCCTCTGGGTGACCGGACTGGAGGTGCAACCCTGTCCCAGGGTATATCCCTGTGACGCCAGTGTCAGCAGGCTCTCCTGTCTTCCTCCTCTCCTCAGCAAGGCTTCAGGTCTCCTGGCAGTCCTATGCCAATGTACCCGGAGTGCAGCCTTGGTATGCAGTCACATGCAGCTGCAGCTTGAGCAGGCAGCCCTGCAGTTCAAAGTCCTCTGCACCTGTAGAGCAGTCGTGCCTCAGGAGGGGTGGGAGAGGCCAGCCTGTGTACGCAGCCCTTGGCAGTCTTATCTCGAGAGCCCGACCAGTGTGAGGGGCTGCAACAAGCTGGGGACAGGGTGGATGTGTGTAATGCTTCTGCCCAGCCTTGGTAGGTACAGCTGGAGACCAGCTCCAGGCAGGTCTTACTCTGGGGGTGTTTGCAAACTAGCATAAATTGTTCTTGCTTTGGGAAGGTTCAGATGGAGACATCAGGCAGGGCACTGCATTTTTTTTTTTTTTTTTCCTTCTGGCAATCAATAGAGAGTAAACCACTTCCTCTGGTGGAAATGCAGAGACAGGCCAAACCTGAGCCTTGCCATGAGCAGTGGGTCCCACTGCAGCTGATGGTTGCATAACACTTCCACAGTGCATTTCCATGGGGGGCTGCTGCCTCCTCTTCTGCAAGCCCTGGACACCATAGCTGGTGTGATGTTGCCTCAGGATCCTCTGGAAGAGAGGGGGAGATGGGTCTGCTGTTCCACACCACCTGCCCAAGATGGGGGGTGTGTGTGCTTGGTCCATTCTAGTGCTTTAACAAAACACAGTGCTATTTCCGTGGCTTGTAGTGTGTGCCTGGTCTTATTATGGCAAGCTCCTTCAGTGTCTCCTCTTAAAACCTTTTCTGTGGCTTCCAGGTATTAACTTCTAAATTTCTTCTCTGTGATTAAGCCAAAGGGATATAATCTGGTGGTGTGCTGCTTCTGCCAGGGCAATGTTGTCTGGATAAAGGTTTTCCTGTAGCCAGAGTTTTCAGTCTTTTAAGAATGTTATTTCCAGTATTAGCATTTTCCTATCAGTTTTTTTTTAAGGATCCTTAAAAGTATCTTGGGGTTTTTATTCAACTTTTGGCTTATGGTTTATCTATTTATTTATAAAGCTCCCTTCCAGTATCAAGGCTGGAATTTTTTTAGAAGTAGAATCTCTGACTCATATATATCTGACTCTCATATTCGTAGGATGAGGCAGAAGATTTAAAAAAAAAAAATTAAACTGCTAGGTTCTTTGGCTGTATCTTTATGGTATGAAGTGTTCAGTAAAAATTTTGCTTTGCGTCCTGTAGTTGTGCTGGCACAGTTGCCTGTGCAGCTGTATTATGGCCCTTAAAGTGAGCTGATCTGGCTTCAGTAAAATTTCTGGGTTATCTTCCACTTTATCAGTTCAGACTGCAGCTGGCTGGACTTGCATGCCAGCACAACTGGAGGGGGCCATACAGAGATTCAAACGATGGAGTTGAATGGTGGTGGTACCTTAAACTAGTGCTGTTGCTGCTGAAGAATTCTGGATTGTGAAATCAGACCCTTGATGTTTGTGAAGGAATAACAACATGCTCAAAACATAATTCAATAAAATGGTACTTTTCTGTTTGTTTTTAAACGCTGAAAAAAAAAAAAATCACAGACTCCAAAGTATTCCTAGATAGGTGTCATTGGTCTCACTGGCTGCCATCACCAAAATAAAGAGCTTGAAATTGCTTTAAGCAAAAGTAAGAGGTGAACCTCAGTTCTTAACAGTGCCTGCATTAATCTACAAAGGTTTCTTATGATTGCTATTTTCGTATTTTTCTAACATACATCTGTTACATCACTGTACAGTGTACTGATGTCTTTTTTAGTCTCAAAGCAAGGATTCTAAGTTTCTGAAAATTTTGTAAGTATGCAATTACTAATTTACGGTGATTCACTCTGATTCATTGATCAAAATACAATCGTGTTTCTGCAGAACAGGGAAACTTTGTAGGCTATAATGTTATAAGTCTGCTTTAAGCTTTAAAACAACTATCTGGCAAGCAAAAAGTGAAATTGGAGGGTGAAAACCCTTATTATGTTTCATAATTTCTGGGGTACCAGGAAGTGTGTGAGGTCAACTGTGAGACGTGATGATTGTCAAAGAGTTGGAAAATGGTTTTGGGTTTTTTTTGTAGTGTTTTCTGGTTTTGTGTGGGTTTTTTGTGAGTGTTTGTTTTTTGGTTTCTCTTCCCCCCCCCCCCCCCNCCCCCCCCCCCCCCCCGCCTCCAACTTGCAAGGACAGAAGGCTGAGAACTTGATCCTCCTCTGAAGGCTGATAAATAAAGTCTGGAGATCTCATGATGGCTGAGGACAAGGAACTGTCTGTTCTGAGGGTCATACTACAGTACCTCAGCCTGCTTCACTATTTCTTGATGTGGTGCATAAGAAAGGCAGGCCTTGATCTTAATGGTACCTATGCTTCTTCCTTCCCGTTTTCTTGTTCCTCCCACCAATGTTGTAGGGAAAAAATATGATACATTAGAAATGCCATGCTTGCTTAAGTAATTCCTAGGTACCTTATCTTTAACCTTTGTTTCCTCAGTTAGTGTGGGGTTGTTCAACATATGCAATACCTGACTTAAGTATTAAACAGTACTGCATCTTATATTCTGATGTCTTCAAATTTCATAGTCAACTTTTCAAGTGATATTGTCTGCTGACAGCTTCTCAAATTGTCTTGCTCAACTCAGTTCTCGGCTAGAGAATTTTAGACATGTATGAAAGCTTGTGATGATAACGAAGCAAATGTCACTTTTACTACCAGTTTTATTATGTTTTTGAACTGAATGTTTGAAATGAAACATTATTTGGTTGGCTCAAATGGTGTTTATTTTCCTTTCAGAAGGAGGTGAGCTCTAGCTTCTTTTGAGATGGATATAACTAACTCTTTGTTGGCTACTGTCAGTCTGTCAAATTCTTAGAGTAGTAATTAGATTACCTAGTAACACTGGGGAGGAGGATGCTATTGATCTCCCCTGGCACAACAGCCTTGCTATTCCCTCCCTTCCCAGGCTGGCTGGGCAGCCCAAAAGGCAAGAGGCAGCAGCAGCCGCTCTCAGGCCTGGGAAATACCTGTGTAGTGGAAGGCTACTGCACCTTGGCTTCTAGATGGGCTAAATAGCTGCCTGCAAGGTGCCTTGAATGGTTTGGGTGCCCTCCCTATGCTGTGAGGAGATGCTCTGGCTGAGAGCAGCTGTCTGTCTTGCTGGTCACCTCTGACCCATGGGAACGGATGACTCGCTGCTGAGGCACGTCCAACTCTGGTGACTAAGTAAACTGGAATGTAAACTGGAACTTACGCAGACAGGCTCCTTCTTTCATGGTAAACCATCTCTGGCTTCCTGCGTGTGGATTTACTAGGGTTTAAAGGAGGGGTGTGTACTTAAGGAAGTTTCAGCCTCTTCACTGCCTCCTAAATTAACACCTTGTTGTGACAGCACTAGGAGCTTGGGCTGTTCCTGTGGATGCTGCAGGTTCCCCAGCCTCCCTGGCAGTGCTGCCAGCCAGGGGAACTGCCTGCAGCCCACAGCATCCCTCTTTCCCTTGCCCAGCCAGACCCCAGCTTAGGGCTCACCCCTTTGCCTCCTGTGGTGCTGCTTGCATCATGCTGGAAACCTGGGCTTATATGTGGAAAATAGTAATAATGTATTCATTGTTTAATAAATACAAACAATCACAACTCATATTTGGTCCCTTATAGCCTTTTGCCCAGTCTTGCTTTTTGTGTATTTATTTAGACAAAACCAGAGAGACTATGATGTTCTGCTGTATTGGGGTGCTGGTTTCAGCTGGGATAGAGTTAATTTTCTTCACAGTAGCTCATATGGGGCTATGTTTTGGATTTGTGCTGAAAACACTGTTGATAACTCAGGGATGTTTTAGTTACTGCTGAGCAGTGCTTACACAGAGTCAAGGCCTTTTCTGCTTCTCACCCCACCCCACCAGCGAGTAGGCTGGGGGAGCACAAGAAGGTAGGAGGGGACACAGCTGGGGCAGCTGACCCCAACTGACCAAAGGGATATCCCACACCATATGATGCCATGCTCAGCATGTGAAGGTGGGGGACGTTTGGAGTGATGGCGTTTGTCTTTCCAAGTAACTGTTACATGTGATGGAGCCCTGATTTCCTGGAGGTGGCTGAACACCTGCCTGCCAATGGGAAGTACTGAATGAATTCCTTGTTTTGCTTTGCTTGCGCATGCGGCTTTTGCTTTACCTGTTAAGCTGTCTTTATCTCAACCCATGAGTTTTCCCGCTTCTACTCTTCCAATTCTCTCTCCCATCCCACCGCAGGGAAGTGAGCAAGCGGCTGTGTGGTGCTTAATTGCTGGCTGGGTTTAAACCATGACAATTATCAAATGTGAAAACAGTCTTGGCCGAGGAAAGTGACTTGCCTTTAAATCTGGCCAACTTCATTGTGATTTCTGTGTCTCTTTGGGGTAGCGAAATGACAGAAGATCTTGAAATGACTGAAAACAAGCCTGCTGAGACTTAAAGAGCCATACCAGTTTTTATTATTATATTTTATTATCCTAATTGCCTGTCTTGTGATGTACAGGCAAATATTCTACAGTTCAGTTGAGCTATGCTCTGCTTAGTCTGCTAATGTATTAGGTAATTGTTTTTTCTGTCACACTTTATAAATTAGGAATTTATCCTCAATAGAATTGATTAAAGATGCCACAATCTTGTTACACACGTGAGTAGCATGTCTTAAGCACATCAATAGAAGGCTTTGCCATGTTTATGTATATTGCTATAAAGAATTGAACTTATGATAGTATAACACCATCTGTTAATTGTTTGGTAACTCGTTAGTATAATGAGATGTTCATATATACTTTGTGAAGCATGACTGTTTCTTCAAAGCACTTGACTTCCTAAAGCAAAATTTGTTAATGGTAAAACATATATAACAGAATCTCTAGGAACATTCTAGTTGCCAACAATTATATTCAGGTTTATCATGATTAGGTACTCTCTTGGTGCTTACTCAGACCACCCTTGGATGTTAAAAAGATGCCATACACACTTTAGGGTTTACAGGCTACTTTGCTATGCTTGAAATTAGTGGGAGGGCATTGAGGAAAAACAGGGATAGCTGGAGGAAAGAACAAAGGCTACGCTTGCGTGGTTGTGTGGCTTATGTCACTTCGTTAAGTAAACAGGGTGGTTCTGCTAAGCCTTCTGACTTTGTAGTTGTAAGGATGTGTGCTTCTTGTACCATGCCAAACCATCCCACTGATAGAGAAGTTAACTTGTTCTCCAGCTACCTGTCATCTTGCCAAAAAAACAACGTGTAGATTGTGATGAGGGGATAAGATCAAATGTAAGGGATCAGTACTGCCTTTGGGAATATTTCCCTTGCTCCTTCTCGTGGGAGACTTCTCTGCTTGCTGTCCCCAGCTGTTAGTCCTACAGTTGCACTTAGTATTTCATACACCCATTCTTTTTGCAATCTTTTCTGCAGCAATCTTTTTTTTTTGAGGGGTAGGAGGTATTAAAAAGGCAGATCCAACAAGGATGTAACTTTATCTCTGTATGTGTTGTTTGTTCTCTTACGTGCTGGGCTTTCTGCTTCCATCTCTGAAACCTTACCTGGCAAAGCATTGATGCAGGATGATACCTTGGCAAAGTTATTATGTGTACTGGTGTTGTAGACTTGATCACAACAGAATGAGTGCTTGTGCTGGTATAATTATGCTGGTGAGGTAAGTGAAGCTAAAGCATTATACTGCAACAAATGCTTTTGCTCATAATGTGAAGTTGCAGATAAGGAAGGACCTTCCAGTTTTACTAGTCTATCTTGGGTATGTCTGTGATCTTAGTGGGGCTTTCTCATTCTACCTAATCTGAATCTGATAATATAAACTAATGGTGATAAACAGTTAGAAAAGTTTAATTTCAAAGGAAAGATTGTCACTTCTGCTTGAAACAAAATGCTTACCCAGAATTCTCTTTCCTTCTACAGTTTGTGAAGGTGTATGGGACCAATACTGGTGTGTCTGTTAGCATGGCTATAGCCACTTGCATGTATGGAGAAGTCCTTGTCACTGGCTAAGAAGCTTGCTCTTTCCTTTCCAGCATCCTTAACCTGTCATCTGCCTCGGTGACTACAAAGATTTGGTCCCTCGAGCTGTTACTGTCTTGATGTTACTGTTCCACTGTGACTGCTTGCCTCCCTGGCTGTGTACAGTGGACTTGAGGCTAGTCTCCAAGCCTCGTTTGTTGACCAACTCTATTATCACCCACTGGAATGCTCTCAGGGTGGCTCTGGCACACCTGGGAGGAAAGGGTGGCCACCTCCCCTCACACCATATACTTTATGGCACATGCCAGCGCGCAGTGCAGGCAAAGTCCTTTCAGCAATATCACAGGACAGGCTTAGGCAGCTGTAATAGCCCAGGTCTTCTCTAGAAAGGCCAAGCACTGTGTGTTTCAAAGGCAGATGGGGCCAGTAAGGAGTCTGAAAGAAACTAGGTAATGCAGCTGGATTTTAGGAAAACTGTGGGCTTCACACTCTTCCTTGGTCAGTGCACTTAAAATAGTTAATCTTGATTACTGTTTCCTTCAGATGGACAGATAAAAGTATATTATCTCTTTGCTGCTGAACTTCAGATTGCCTCAGAAGTCAATTTTCTTTTCTGTACATCTCCAAGTGCAATAGGCGCTAGACTGATGCTTTGGATTCCTAGTTGCTCTGCCTGATGCAAATGACTACTAATGGTGTCCAGCACTCTGTGCACAGGCCATTTTAAGTTGAGGAAATGATTCTGCAGTAGCTTAGCTGGCTAAACCTGGCAGCTGCATATATGAATCAGCATTCCTTACTTAATGAAAACCAAAGTGAGTTACTGAAATATCAGTCATGCTGCCTGATGCCACCTCAGCTGATGTGACCACTTCTTGGATGTAATCAGAGAACTTTGCTTCAGCACTTGCCTGACAGTCGACCTCTTCTTATTTTTTTTCTTAGCTGTGATGACGTACAAGCATGTACTACTGTTACTACAGTAACACTGTAATTGGATGTTCTAGTAAGAATGTATATATCTTAAAAAAAAAAAAAGTTTATCTTCTTGTGAATGGTCTCAATTTAGCTAAGACCTTTTAAAAGTAAAAGTTTGAATTTATTGCACTAGAAGATGCTTTCTTGCAACAAACTTGGAAATATATTATGAACAAAGAGTGTGTGTGTGTAGAGGATGTGGTGTTTGAAGAATGTTTTGCCATTGTTTTTATTTTCTTTTAAATGAGCTAGGTATCTGGAATATATACATACAGCCAAGCAATAAAAGCTATTAAACTTATTGTCGTCTTGCTCTCGTTTGGAAAACAAAATGAACTAAACTGAAGAAGCCAAAACTTAAGTTCTGGGTCTGAGTCAATGTATGCAGCCAAAAGTAAAATGTCTTATATGCATATGCTTGGATCAAGCCTTGAATTTGGAAGGGGGTGTGGAAGTGGACAGAAAAGGATGGGAGACTTCTCACTGATTTCAGTGCATGTTGACTCAGACTCTTGTTCCATTCCCTCTTAGCAGGAAGAGACTCTCATGTAAGCTAAGGAAGACCAGATCCTATCTCCTTTCTTTCAGCCAGTACAGTGTCTGGGGCCTGCTACAGCATGAGCAGAAATAAGCAATCCCACCAAAGCCTGTGGGCTACCTCCTTGTTAAGTAAATCTGTCTATCACAGATGGAGCTTCAGGCTATTAACCAAACTTGTCGAGCACTGGGAATACTAATGAGCAACCATGGTTGACACTGATGGAGACAGTTAAACAGAAGGACTATCAGGTTAGTGAAGGCTAAGACTAGCTTTCCTTGGAAAGGATTTCTGACTCTGAAATCCCTTGTCCTTGGTTGGTCACTGACTGAATTGCTTAATTTTTCCAAGCCAGCCTGTGGTGGTTCTCTCTTAGAACTTACTCTTGCTACACAATAAATTAGAATCACTGAAGAAAGTATGTTAGAAGTCTTGTAATGCGAGCATTGCGCTCCCAGTTACATCTACTAACAGGTCTAATTTGTATGAACATTGTGCTTAGGACCTGTTTATGGACCTGCACATCATTGTGCAAAGGGCTATGCGAACACAGACAAAAATGTCAATACTCAGCCTTGTAATTTAAATGAGATGAATACAGGATGATGGAAAGTAGGAGGAACCTAAGAGTATAGTGACCAGATGCTGGTGTGCCATGTGGTCTCATGCAAGACCAGCATCCTTCAGAACTGGGATGCAACCATAGCTCACTCATACAAAATATGCAGTCACCTCTGGCTTCTGAGGCTTCCTAAACTAGACCCATTCCAATGGGCATACTGTGTTTTGAATATTATAGTGAATTTTTTTGAACTGTGAACTTAAAATGCCTTAGAAAACCATGCTGAAGCCTCTCTATTCATAGTTTTTGTCCTTTGGAGACTGGAATGGATGACAGTTCCAGAGGAAGTACTGGAAGAAAGTAGGGAATTATTCTCACTTCTGTTAGCTGTATACTAATGCTACTGACTTTGGGAAGAGGTGTCAGTAGTCTGTGAGAATTCATGCAGGTGCAATGGCTCCCTTGGGAAATAATTTATCAGCAGCTTAAAGCAATAATTAACTAAAACAGCCACCTGCCTTATGCCACAGCACTTGGTAGTAATGTTACTGTGTGAAGATTGCTATAGGTGAAGAGAGGCCATGGTCTCTTTCTGTCCTAAGCAGGAAAGAACTGTTCTGAAAGCAGAAAGTCTCTTCCCCGCTCCTTGAAACATCTTTTTAAGTTAAGGATTTGTTTGACTGACTGGCTTGCACATAAATGGTTCTAAGACCATCTTGAGGTGATCTTATTGAAATGATAGGGTAGGAGGGCTCTTGCCTCTCCTGCTACTAATGTTTGCTTAGGTGTGTAGGTACTTCCTGCAAAGCTGGCTCGACAGAGCAACTAGAGCCTGACCATGCAGACATCTGTAATGTGGGAAAGCTAAAAGTTCAAGCTGTCCTGCAGTTTGCATAGTTTACTCTTTTAAACTTGGCAGTTAATCTCTTATGCCTGTTTGTGGATTCTGCTCAGAATCTCCGAGAGACTGGAATTCCCTATCTTAAAAGTAAATAGAAAGTAGGGGGAACTGAGTGCCTCTGAAAATCCTACTGCAAGTTATTTCTTCCCTCCTTTAGGTGAAAGAAACCTCATGTGAAGTTGTAGTTGTGTGTCTTGTTCCCTGGACAAGAACAGCCTGGGTCTTGGCACTCAAGGTCATTGAATCAAACCCTTGCAGGATGCCTAGTCCAACTCCCTGCTCCAAGCAGAGCCAGCTCTGAAGTTGGGTACAGTTGCTCAGAGCCTTGCTCAGTCAAGTTGTGAATATCTCAAAGGACTAAGATTCTACAACCTGCATGGGCAGCCTGGTCTAGTGTTTGGCCATCCTTATTTTGATCCCCCTCCTCCATCCCCAAAGAGAGCCAAGGGTTTTTTTTTGATGACTGACCCCTTCAGCATAATGGTTCAGACAGTTCTCCGCTTCCCTTATAGCCACCCATCCAGTCCATATCTCTGACTTGGCTAACCTGAATACTGAGGGAGACTGAAAGCTTTGCTAGAGTCAAAGTAAATTATATCCATTGCTCTTCCTTTGTTCAAAGTCACCCTTCTCTTTATGGAAGGAGATCAGGTCAGTCCAGCAGTATTTCCTTTTGGTAACTCCCTGTTGCCAGTTCCCCGTGACCTTCTCATCTTCACTGTGCTTAGAAATGGCTTTGAAGACTTGTTCCACAGTGTTTCCAGGGACTGTGATTAAGTTTGTGGTTTTCCAAGATCATCCTTCTTGAAGAGGAATGTGACTTTTTTGCCTTTTTATAGTTATTGGGGCCCTCCCAACATTACCATGACCTTTTAAAGGTGCTCAAGACTGGCCTCTCACTGGTGCTGGCCAGCAATCTCATTGCCCTCACTTGTCACATGAGCCCATAGGCCCAGACAGAGTCTGTTCTCCTGGACTCTCCCACTAGGTAGAGGAACAAAAAAGGTCTGAGAGCAAACCTTACCAGTAAAGGCCTCTTCTGCTTCTGTTACCACCAAGTGCCCCAGCCCATTCAGCAACAGAACCATGTGAGGTTTTTTTTAAATTGCTGTTGCTGACTGTACTGGGGGAAGCCCTTGTTGTTGCCTCTTGCATCTTTTACTAATTTTGGCTCCAGGGGAACTTCAGCCTCCTTAGGACCATCCCGATATACCCAGGCAGCGTTCCTGTTTCCCTTCATCCTATTTTCTGTATGCTTCTGTGAGATCTCATCAGCTCATTCAGGACTGTCATATGATCTGTGGGGTGGTTTTTTTGGTTGTGTGTGGGGTTTTTTTAAGTAACAAAGTAAAATACTTGCCTTGGGATTTTCTTTGGGTAAAGGCAATATTTTTAAGACTAAATAAAAGTACCCTACTAGAACATATGAATATCCATTGTTGAGGCAACTTGCAGAGCTTGAGAGTGAAGTCTTGTGTGGGCTGATAAAGTACTTGCAGATATGAAAAGGGACTGCTAAAGGTGATTTTAGTTTTAATGAGAACTTATGAATATTCACTCACTTCCTTCTCAATTTTAGTAGCTTCTTCCTATTGCAGCCTGTTGTGTATTGAATTGTTGGGGATGTTCTACTCCCACTCTTCAGGTGTTGCCAACTCTCACAAGCAGTCTCATTCTGATTAAAGGAATTGCCTGGCTACATTACCTGAATTCTTTTGGCCTTATTCATATTAGCCTGAAGGCGAGGTAAAGAAAAAGCATGTAAACTAGAAGAGTTCCAACTCAAAAGCCACAGCACAGGCAGCTCATACTGGTGTGGTACAGGACAGCATCAAGGTAGGTGTTACAGCCAAGCTTCTGATGACTAGTCCAGTCACTTACTGCACTGCTGATGCTTCTCCTGGCACTCATGAGGAGGGGTTTAGCCTGTACAGTCCTTAACCTACTAACTTCATTTCAGTCTTTGTACAGCTTGCTGAAACACTTCTGGGTGCAGAATCTCCTGAGAGTAGAACATGACAGAAACGTAAAATTTCTCTGAGCTAGAATGAACATCAAACTAAGCTGGGTGTTACTTGACAGATAGCTCTGAAGTTGAACGGCTGAATGAGAGTCTGGAGCTGTAATGCGACTCTTAATGTCTGGACATGTTTCACTGGCACTGATGATTTTTGCTTTATTTAGCTTGGGAAAACAGACTACTCTGTGATGTCCATTTTATAAAGCTATTACTAAAACTATGACTTTTTTCAGCTACTGCTGCCTTCAAGGCTACTAGAAATCCCCAGGATGAAGCCAGAAAGAACATAATCTGTTGAACTGTAATGCTGAAGCAGATTTGCAAACATCAAAAGTGAGGAAAATATTCTGCTTATAAAACATAAATCATTTCAATCTCTGAAATAACCTACTATGATAAACTGGCAATGAATTTTTCATGAAGTACAGCAATAGCACCAGATGGCTACTGGGCCTGTGGGAGAATCTTCCCATTTCATGTTAAGTCTGGAAAACCAGTAAACTATAAATGGCATGCAGTAACTAACAGGTCACCTGCAATGTAGTGACCACTGTTAGTTTGGACCTAAAATAAATGCAAGGAGTCTTAACTGGCATATTTTCCTGGACTTCAATCTGAGGTCTGGCTCCATGAGTTCTTGGGTACACAAGTCTCTGCAACGCATAGGTGGGTGGTGTTTGGCTTAAATTGCTTTATGCTCACAGTTGTCTTCTGTCCTTTTTTATCTTGTCACATCCTGCTATAATTAACCTGCCTTCAAAGTGAATTACTCCAATGTGGAATGGATGAGACCACTGTAAAAGTTCATGTGAACTTTACCTATGTCATATGAACTAGAGTGCTTTAGGTAGTCTCTGCAGTACATGACTTTGCTTGTCGTTAGGAAGTCACGTTAGTTTAGCTTTGTACTTTCCACTATTGAAGCACCACCTTTGTTAAATGTTGGCATGTGCCCAGCTTCATTTGTCTGTTACAGTCCTGGCTGGAACTTGACATAAATTAAAGTATTATATCTAGTATCCTCTGTGTTTCTTTTAGTTGTGGGTGGTGACCTGGTTTGTCATTCCTAGTAGGGCACTGGAAGCCCTAGAGTAAGAGTAAAAATTTCTGTTGGTGCAATAAATAGAGAAGGAGTAATTCAAGGCTTAACCCTGTGACCTGTCAAAACCAGAGAGGAATGCTTGGTTAGATTGGTTAGATTTTCCTCAAACAGAAAATTTGTTTCCCAGAACTTTTTTTTTGCAAACATAGATCACATTTTGGCCTTAGATGCCACCAACCTTGTTTTTTGCTTATCCTTTTTTCTACCTTTTTTAATTTTCATAGTGGCATCGAAGCTAATTTAACAAAGCCAAAACATGGTCTTGTCTATCAGTGTGCTTCTGACCAGCGTAATTCTTAACAGTAGGAAATGGATTTGAATAAGGAGTGGTGGTATGTGTGTATGTACAAACAAGGACCCTGCCTTAAACTGTTGCAGATTAAGATTTAATGCACACTAATCCATATGAGGTCAAAGGTATTTTTTTTCTTAATCATGTGATTTTATTTTATTTCACTTAAGTACCCTCTACAACTTACAACCCCAGTGAAAATGCTTAATAGATTCTGAAGCCTTTCTGTAGAGAATTTAACTACCTGCATGTACTTTGCTCTTGCCAATCTGCAGACAGGAAATCTGTGCAAATGTATGGGTGTATCCACTCATCGGAGTGAAGTTCAGAGTCCTTATTTGGCTTTGAGGTGGCTGATATGTCCACATGGCACAGTACAAGCCATGTTAGCTTCAGTGACAAACAGCATAGCTACATTTGCCTGATGCTATTCCTCAACTAATGTGCCTTGTCTCCCTGCAAAGCTAACCAGGCTGACAACAGTGAAGTTGGCTGGCATAGCTCTCTAACTAGAGGTGCTCTAGCTAATCGGGTTATATATTCCTAAATATATATTTCAAGAACAATACACACCCATGAGTATGCTCATACCAAGGCAAGGTATAGCTTATGCTCCTGTTTTTAACAGGGACACCATCCTGGAAAATAGCAAGTGCATGTATATATTTTTTTTCCCCTGTTCTATTTAGGTCTCTTCCCTGTCTTGGCAGAACCCCTCTGGATAATGTGGACTGGTATAAAATGGCTTGAAGGCATTGAGTCTAAACATTAATTTATAATTTTGGGGCTAATCTAAAGCATTAGTATGTTAGTCAGATGACACTGTACTCTGTTGGAGTAGGAAATCTACATGTGTGGGTGGAAGTGAACAGGGATGGAGTGCACCTGATCTCTGAGGCGGGATCCACAGCACGTGCGTAGGGTTGGGCTGGGAGGCAGCAGGCTTGCACAGCCCCGTGGATTTAGCTAATCCCCTGTGGGGCATGCAGGCACTGCACCAGAGAGTAGATGCTGTCTTGCATCACCAGTGGTTGGGGTGGGTGGATTATTGCACTATATTTTATTATGGGCTGTTTCTGGCCACAGGCTTCTTGTTTATTTGGTGCTGGTGGGGTGTGTGTGTGTTTCTCGTGCCTTCTCTAGAGTATTGTACTGCAATATTATGGCAACCGTTCTTTATAAACCCTTAAACATGCCACATGCTGCAGAGCTAGAGAGGCTGAATCTCAAAGCTGAGACTATGGTGAGAAGTGCTGGAGTTGCAGTGAGAGTACTGCATGTCCCTTCCTTTCAGGAAGGTAGCATAGTTCACGCAGCGACGTGTACTGTTAGCTGAGCTGTAACTTGTTGTTGCTGACTTCATGAAGTAAGTCTTACCTGAAATCAACTGACCCGTAACTCCTGGGTTTTCTTTTGGTTAAATTGAACCACTTCAAATATGAACCTGAAACAAAGAGAACAGGAAGACTTAGGAGTGGACTTGACAAAGCCTATTTCAAATTTAAAAAAAAAAAAAATGGGGAGAAGAATTGAAACTGTGCCAAGCAGTTGTGGCCGGGTGAATGGATGAAAACAAAAGAGCGGTTTGGAGGAGAGGAAGCTGGTCATTATGCAGAAGCAGACTTCCGAAGTAGGTACATTACTGTAGTGCAAATACGTGCAATGTGCTGCTCCAACCTGGCTCTGCAAGATTCTTGTATGAATACAAGGTTCAGAGTACTACCATACAGTGGTGTGCCCCAGCAAAAACAAATAATAAAAAAAGGCTTTTTCTGTTACACTCACTGTGACCCTTTCTACATATTTATGCTGAAGACTGCATATACAAGCCCTACTTCAGATGTCTTTAGGTCTGTGTTTTAACTGTCTTGAAACATACACTTAAGACTTTATTGTTGTATTTAACTGTATAAAAAAATTAGTAACAATACAACTGTTCTATGCCAAAGTCATTCCACCTTAAACAAAACAAACCATTATCTTCCTCTACATTCTCTGGGTATAAACGCAGGGCTGCTTTTGCTGGCCAGAGAACCTCTCTGGCTGTTCATAGCATTACAAAAATCTTTTCAGATTCTCTAGGTACCTATTAACAGGCCTTTCTTTTTGATGTGGGACAAAAAAGATCACAAATATCTAGAATGAGACAGATGGGGAAAGGCTAGAGGCTCCTGAGAGATGCAGCATTTCTATTGTCCTTTCTGCTTTTGAACAATCACTCCGAAGTCACACTGCTGATCTACAAGATCTTGTGAAATTACCCGCTGAAAAGCTTCATGATTTGGAGAAGAGGAAGATAAACACCTCTAGGGCTCTTGCTGCTCCCTGATATCTTGTTTTACTGATGAATGCTGATTAGCTGGACCTGAGAAGTGGCATTCTACTGAGCAAAACAAGTGCAGGCAGAAGGAAATGTGTGGTTATGTTGCTCTCTTATTTCATGATCCTGTTGGGTTTTTTTCATCCCCTGCAAAGTCATGCCTTTGTGTCTGCTTGCATAACATATATCAAAAATACTGTAGTTTAGTGTAGAGAAAACATAGCTGAACATCATCTGCCTGGCAGCCACTGAAAATCTATCTGAAAGTGAATGAGACTTTCTGAAATAGCATAGGAGAAGTCAGAAATATTTTTATCTCTTATTCCTGAACTCTGGCAGCTGTTTAAAACATGCTGCAGGAATGAGCCCATGGTGTGGGTAGCTGAGAGCTCTTCAGAAGCAATTTTCCAATACAAACACACGTACGTGTATTTGGGATTTTGTGAGTGTGTGGTATGTGGCTGCCCCTTCCCCGAACCCTGTGTCCTACAGCTGCTGTGAGCATGGAGGCAGAGTGGTTCCTAGTTCCAGCGCTGGGTTGCTGTGGCCCTGCTGAGGTCCCTGCTGGGGAGAGGGAAGGTGCGTGGCTCCATTCACTCCTCCTGAATTGCACAAGACAAGCGTCAGTGTGAGGTCAAAGAAAGTCAAGTACGTTGATGCCATGCAGTGGTTTTTCTTCCAAGTGACTTTTTTTTTTCCCCTTCCTCCTCCCTGGTCTTGTCTAAACTATTTTTTTCTTCTTTTCTTCGTACGGTGGAGCCACTTTCCTCTTTTGCTCTGACAGCATCAAGGAGGGAGTGCGTGGCTTTGGTGGGGTTTGGAAATCTAAGAGCGTGTTTCCTTTCTCACTGCTTTCCGCTGAGTCAGAGCAGCGGAGGGGTGTTCCTGACAGCTGCCTTCATGGCTGGGCTCTTACGGTGTGCCTGGACCGCACCCGCCTGCCAGATAAACAGAACACTATGTCTCCTTATGAATTCTGTACTTTGGCCAGTTTGAGGCGTTTTTCAAAGCCATGCTATTGTCGCTTCTCCTTTGATGTGCAAAGCTGAGCGGGAGTACGTACGAGCTGCCTGTTTCTACAGCTGAGAGCTTGGGAGGGAACAATGTTATCTCAGAGCATGAGATGAATATCCATGTAATGTTGTTAATATTCAGATAGCGCTGAGTTTCAAGAGATAATGGAAGACTTTCAGCCAGGCACTTCTGCTTGTAACACGTAGGCTGGGCTAACCCATTGAGAAAAAGGGGTGTATACGGAATTTCTGACCGTATAGTTGTTAAAAGAAAACAAACAAACAAAAAAACCAAAAAAAAAAAACCCCAAAACCCCCAAAAAACCAAAAAAAAACCCCAACCAAACCTAGCTGTACTTCTTTATGTAATTAGACAGGTAAAAGAAGAGGAGGCTCCACATCAGACAGACTTGTATCACGGCTCACAATTAAGCAAAGCACATGCAAGCAGCAGGAATTTAGCTGGTGCTCTTCTAACAAGGTTTCTTCCTCATGAACAGAGAAGCTGAGGAAACTGTGATGGACTAAAAAAGCCTTGGAAGAGTAAACAGCAATACTGTTTTTATTAGAGGGGGAGAGGATATTTGTAAGCTTTTTTCACGAATAGGATTGGGGTGGGGTGTGTGGGCACAACCCCAGGCAGGAATAGGACCAGCTCACTAAATTTTTAGAATATACTACACAGCCTCGCACTTCTTGCGTGGACGCAGCCCTTGAGAAAGGCACGCTTTAAGCCAACACGAGGTAGGTGGAAAAATCAGATGACATGTTCAGAGCTTTTTCTTGGTACCAAGAATGTGAAGCTCTACAGCTGAATGCCATCTCTGCTCCTGGAAATCACCCACTGCTCTGGAGGGAATCTTCAGACAGATTTCCCCCCCCNTGATACACTGAAGGCAGCCTTCAGGGTAGTCTCCTTTGTGGTCTGTTAACCTTACTCTTCAGTTCTGTGTACAATTTGAGAGATAGGCAAACATTTTCTTCTAGATGTAGAACAGGTATGTTGCCTAGATTTTTCACTACAGTTGTCAGGAGCAACTTATGTTAACTGCGGGGCTAACCGAAACAACAAACTTGCATCCAAGATCTTTACCAAATGATATATAAGGCTACTGGTGCCTTTGTAGTTCCCATGTCCTTTGGCTCATAGAGCAAGAGAGTGAACTGGGGACCTGAACTACTCATGTGCAGATGCTAGCTAATACTTGAGTCTCTTGCAAGTCTTCTATGATCCTGAGAAACCTAATTTAGTCCTGCAGGATATTATTGTGTAAGTGCACACGATAGTCTCGGTTAGATTTCTGAGAGGAAAAGGAGGTGTTAGGACTATGCAGTCAGTCTGTAACAGCCATTATCATTAAAAATGTATTAAAAAGAAGGTTTATAGCCCTGAGGCTATAATCTCAATGACGTGTAATCTCAGAAATGTCAAGGTGACTCAGGGTGACATGATGGACCGTGGCATCTCTGAACTGCTCTGAAATGTGCTGTTCTGAATAGCACACGTCCTGAAATGCAAGCGGTGCTCAGACACAAAGGCTTTGTCGCCTTCTGAATCATAAACACTCTCCTTGGCAAGGATACAGAGCAGCAGTAGTGCGTATTGTCTTTGCCTCCTAAAAATATGGGCTTGTTTTTACAGTCTGTAGCTAATTTGGGGTATGAAAGATTCTGCAGGTAAATAGTAATCCAATTCCCCCCTTTATTTGATAGAAATACTTTTTGCTCATGTTTGTAGTGGGGGAAGCTAGGTATGAGTCAAACATATTGTGGATCCAGTAGTGACATTTGTCACGTTGCTGCAGTTTAGCTGAAAGGTCTTGCAATTAACAATGTCTGTTTGTTTGTGTGTGTTAGTTTTGTGCTGTGTCACCACAATTCTCTCTCAGATAACATTATTCTTTTTATGAGTGCAGCCCCTTTTCACACAACAGGTTAACCAGCACCATATGCTTGTTTGTAAATTGCATTAGAGCAGTTTTGAGTTCTTCCCTGGGGTCAGTACAAATCAAAGCCAAGCACCAATGCCAAAACCTTATGCACAGCTACTCTTTGACCATTTTTTTTTTTCAGTTGCATATTTTAGTGATATAGTCCAATGCAACAACAAAAATATATTGATGATGTGAAGGCAGGTGTTGGAAGAAATTAATTTCAGTTCTTCAGACTGTATCAGAATGTCATCAAATAAAGGGTAGTTCATCTGAATTTCTTCTTCCATTGGAGCAGGTAGTTGCAAATTCTTAGGAAATAGAATTCCTAGTAGGGACTAGGTGGTGTAGTCACTCCTCCCACCCCATGACCTGATGTTTTTAATTTTATTTTTATACAGTGTGTTTCAACAATAGGCTTTTATTATGTTTAGTTACTTTTTTTAAATAATGGGCTGGTCTTCCTGACCAGCAGAACATCTACCTCCCTTGATAGTTACCCAAGAGTTTCTCTCAGAAAGGTATTCTCTTAGAGTACATTATGTTTACTCAATAAACTTGCTCTGCACTTGGCATTCTGAGTGGGTTTTCCCATTTTAGCACTAGCTGGCTTTCTAAACTAAAATAGCCTTGCTGCTATGACCAGTGCAGGTGCAAATTCATTGGGTCTTGGACAAAACTGGGATGGATCCTTGCCACTTCCACTTTTTTATGCTAGAGGACTGACACCTAAGTTATTCTTGGGCTCTGGTGTGATCTAGGCAGTGCACTGGCAAATTTGTCTCTGCCCATTGCATGTTATACCACAAAGTGACTTTGGGTAGTGCCAATGCAAGTCAGAGCTCCGTGGTAAACACCTGGCTTTAGTTGAGTTAGTAGCCAAGCTCTCATTAATTTCTATAGAGTCAGGCTTGTAAAACTCAGGGTTGTTTTTTTTTTTGTCCAATCTCTGATACAGAGGCAATATGAGCACATATCTGCCTATACACTTTGCTTTAAAACCAGGTGACCATGTTAGCTGAGGTAGCGCCATGCCTGAGGCTACAAAGTCATGGTAAAAGGCTTTCTCTGCTAAGTTGAGCTTGGTGCTGTTGTAACATGCTCACACAGACATTTCTTCTTTCCAGAGTGGTGCATGAACTGAAAAAACTTTCATCTGCTTGGCAGAAGCCCGCAGTATGCAGTGCAAACAGATCCCTGTCTGACATCCAAGTGAGTTATAGACCAAGTGTGCATTCCTCAGTGCTCCTCTGTAAAATGAGGGTAATTCTTCCTTCCTTTTGTAAGATGCTTTGGATGAAAGGTGTTTAATTGATGTAAAGTGTTACTGTTAGGAATGTACCTCATCGCTTCCAGCTGCTTATGCTGCTGACATACAGCCCAATTCTTTTCCTCTCAGGCATTACTCCAGTGAGTGAGAACAAGTTTTGACTGGTCTTCTGCAGTGGTATCCCTGAGTTCATGGCATTGCTGCTGTTTTACCACCCTAACAATCAACCCCTGATTGTAGTAATGCTTTTCCTAACCCTGACAAGAAAAATAACTTTTGCTGCTGTCTGGCAACTCTAAACATGTTTGATTAACTTCCAGTAAAACTGAGACTTTGCCTTTTGTTAGGAGGTTTTCTTAGCAAGGAGCAGACCTGTTTGTATCTGAAACATTGTCAGGTTTCTCTGCTTGGTGGCTTTGTCTCACTAAGGCTGGCATCTCATTTTAGAGACCATCAGTAGTCTCTCCTTGTCTTCAGCTGTAACCAAAGAGCCTCTTCTGCTCTTTTTTTTTTTTCTCCTTTGGGCCAGGAAATCTTTCAGCTAAAACACATATTCTTGAAGGAGGTCAGAGGCTTCAAATGCAATAAGTAAAATCCTATCAGACAGTATGTTTAGAGGGTATGTACCACAGTTCCAAGTGTCTATCAGGTTTAACTGGCTGGTCTTAGTCTGTGGCACAGATAGCTCCAGGACTCTTTATTTCCTATGTATTCCTTTCTCATGAAGGCATTGATGGTCGAGTCGGAGGTCTTGGAATGGTAAGGAGTGAGGGATGTTACCTTCTACTGAATAAATAAATAAAATTTCATAAGCAATCCTTTCTAGTTCTTTTTTTCCTTTCTCCCCTGGCCCTGTGGCTGCATAGAGCTGTTGTGAGAGACCTGTTAGGATTGCAAAGTAGCAGTTTGCTCTTGGCAGGTCCTAGAAAAGCCTGATGAGAGGAGTCATTATCTGGTATCTGCCAGTAGCTCAGGGAAGAAAGAAATGGAATTTGGGTCTCCCTGAAGGTGTCTGAATTAAGAGAAATGCAGCCTTCAGGTGCTTATTATGTATAATTGTATAACCAAGGGTTAATTAGGAAGGCCCCTGTGGTATTTCAAACGTTTGAGGGATCTCTTAAAGCTGAGCAAACCAGGCTTTGGGATGGAGACTGAAGTCTTAACAAGTAGTCCCACAGGACTTTTGCAATCCTACGTGACGCTCGCTTTCACTGGCTCGGTTTGCTATTTTATAAGCTATGACGCAGATGTTAAAGCAAGAATAAGGAAGTATTAATGCCTGATAAGCACTGCAGCAATTCGCAAAGTCGCCAAGTAATTGAACTGGAAGTAGATTACCATATTCATGGTCCGAATGCTAGCATGTATACTAGCACATACACAATCTCATATAAATAGTCACGATGGTAGCTAATTTGTTACGTATTTGGCATAGGATGTATATTGTTTCCTCACCAATGCCAAACTGCAGGCTAGCTCTAACAGTATAGGATGTGTTTGTTTTTTTTTTTTAAAAAAAAAAAATCTGAGTTTATGAAAATCAGAGAGGTAAAACCTTTAGGTACCAATAATTCACCATGAGGAGTCTGTATGTAAGTATACTGTGTCCTCTACACTGGTACACATTGATTTTTTTTGAGCTATAGCTTGATAAAATTAGAAATTGTGATTATATCCTTGAAAGCAACTGTGAAAGAATAAAACCTGTTTAAGAAGAAACAGTCCATTTTGTAGAAATATACTTCAGCCAGTTGTGGAACTACTAGGGAAAGAAACTGCAAGGCTCTGTTGCAGAAAAGTTGCTTGTTTTGGGTTTTTTTGGGGGGATTGTTTTTTTTGTTTGGGTTTTTTAATTTTTTGTTTGTTTTTGGGGTGTCTTTTTCCCCTCTTCATAATAATATTATGAAGAGGGGAAAATCTTGCCAGAAAGTCCTCGGTTCACTTGCTTAATAACATAGGATAATTCAAACAGCACCAGACACTTTGGTTATTCCTGCCTTGCCTCTAGCTGCTCTTCCAGGAGGGTACAGGTCCCATAATATCTTATTAAATATGCAGCCTTAGGCAGGTATCTTGGATACCCCAATGAACTGAGTCCAAAGACTTCCAACAAAAATCTGAAGCATCTGGGAAACAATTTCCTGCATTAATACAGTACTGTGGAAAATTATAGAGTAAAACTATGTTTTCAGTTTCCTAAAATACAAGTTTCTCTAACCTCTTGTCTGCTTGAGCAGCTAAAAATTCTCTTCACTAACTGTACAATGTCTCCAAAGTGGGGAAATGCTTTATTTGGGTTTTTTTTTGTTCAATGCCAGATACTCTTCAGCATCGCCAGTCATAAATTTCTGACTGTCTAGGATCTGATATTAAAAAATCAAACCCCCCAAAATCTAATAACTTAGTTT
>VYZW01011280.1:215294-227482 GCA_013401315.1 Balaeniceps rex
AATTTGTTTCCTAAGTTCTAATCAATAACAAAACCAGTTAATTTTGTTTCATTCTATTCTTGTTTGGGATCTGTATGTTAATAAAAATCTACATCAAGTTGCAGCACTGGCTGCCTTCCAGAAGTGTATTACGCAAGATAGCAGCAGTAAGCCATGCTCTGGAAAGCCTGTCTGAGAGCACGTAGTTGGAAGCATGGGGTTGTGCTTTCTTCTGCATTGCACTGCTGTACAGATCATAGCAGGGCTCCAGCATCATGGAACTGCAAATCTGAACAGACATTCTTTAACAACTGGTTTGATATGTTTATGACAAGAAAACTCGTAAACTTGTGTTCGAAGTCAGTTGACCTTTGATCATACATTTAAACCCTCACTGTACTCTGGTTAGTCTCCTTACTGTCTTCATAGTAGGAACTATTTCTAAAATGACTGATGCGAGGAAGGGACTTTCCCCTGACTTTAAGAGGGGCTGGACAAGACATTTACCATTACTTTTATGATTTCTTTTTTTTAAACTGCTTTAGCTTGATAGCACTAATGGAGATTCAAGGTTATATTCAGAACTGCATCAATTACGACCAACTAAGGATCTTACTGTTATCTCTTAATGTTGAGTGGAATAAAGATACACCCAGCTTGCCACAATAGCAAAATGCATCTGCAGGAGGCTTAGGCACAGAAAAATGAAGTATAAAACCCTATTTTGGCTGTTTGGTCACAAATATACTCAGCTTTATACTCAGCTCCTGAACCCAGCCCTGCCAGCTATTAATATGCAGGACGGTTGTGCAGACATGTATTCAAACCTGGTGGGGCGAGATGGGGAGGATAAATGTGGGGAGGAAAGACTCTGGAGTTTGAACTTGGCAAAATCTTACATCCTTGAAAAGTGAATTAGAGATTGACAGCTGCTAATCTGTAGAGTAAATTTTTCATCAAAAAAAAAAATCAAGGGACAGCTCTTTACAGTCATCTACGAGCAAGATTTAATTTGAGAAGGGTGATTCCTAGTCAGTGTAACTCTGCTTTCCTACAGCTGTTATGATGTTATAGCTAGGTTACTTATCCTTACAATTTGAAACTACGGCCAATTATATTGTCATAAATCTAACCTGAGCTTCTTGTTGCTTGGCGCACTGTAAACAGTACGGTATACAACAGGAGTGTGATATCAAATTTTTTTTAAAAGACTCATTCCAAAGAATGAAATCGTAAGAAGAGTAGGTCAAACTCTGCTGGAGCACAGTACATTGTCATGACTGATGGATACAATGGGCTGTACGTGTCCAGTGGTGGGAAATCTGCCCAAAAGGGAGGTTATGGCATTGCAAAAGAAGTTTTCTATAGAGTTATGGATATAATAAAAACTATCTCAATTTTATTGGAGTGAAGAATAGAGGTAAGGATAGAGCCCAAAAAAAGGTGATCTAGCTCAGTAAAGCAGAGTGGGTATTTGAGGAATGTGATGCATGCTTTCCTCCCAAAGACTGTGCTGTATGGCCCAGTGGCACAGGTTGAGGGTGATGATCAAGCAAAGCATTTCCAGATGCAGGCTGTTGCCATTAAAACTTTTTATCTTGTTAATTGCTTGCAAGCAGGGAGGGAGCTCCAGACACCTCCATCGGTGCAGAAGTACCTGGTCAGATCTCATGTCTACTGGCTTGGGGCAGCACTCATCGCTCTTGGGGAGAACTCATGGTCCCCTGGGTGCCTTCAGAAACTGTTGGCTGCTGTTTAGTGCTGTTGAACAACGATCAGCTATTTTCTTCTTCCTTCCTATATTCTCTCTTCCTTCTCCTCAAGTTGCCTCCTCCAAAAGCTGTGACCCTCAGCCTTTCTACCCCACACATCATCTGTTGTTCTCTGTGTTTGATCCCTGCTCCCAAGGTGCCTCTCTGTTTTGGGTGAGGACTTTTTACTAGGATACGTCTGCTTGCTTTTCTCCTATGTATTTTCAAGAGGGACAGAAACTGATGACAGATAACTAGGGCAAAATACAAAGACTATGGTAATACTCCCTGCAGCTCTGGAGGAAGAATCATTGCTCTTAAAGTAAACTTCTGCTCATCTGTCTTTCACTTTTCCCTGTTGCCCAATTTGCTTTCCTAAGGGCACTGCCTCCCACTTGATGCAGGTGTGAAGCAGGTGTTCCTTATGACTGAAGATGGTCTGTTTGGGGTAAGCATGTCAGCCAAAGTCCCCACCTGCTTGTAGAGTGTGTTCTTCTATGTCAAATTCAAAGGATGGCTTGAAGGTCAAAGAGGGTTTTGTGGGGTTTTTTTTGGTTACATGTCTGCCTCCTTGGTTTAGTAACTAGAAAATTAAAATTAGGGGAAGCACAGATAGCTGAATTCTTGGCAGTTGATATAATTTGAATGTTGACTGCCTTTGTGTGTTTATGTGTGTGTAGAGGGAGGCAGTTTCATGAAAAATGCAAGAATGAGTCCATGAGGCGAGATATGTAGATACTGTCCTTAAGACCCAGCTGTCTTAGTTCATATTGGATAGCTGTACCCAGTGATTTCATGTTATTTTATACTGGAAGCCTTTTACTCAACAGGACTGGATTTTCCTAAAAAATGGTTGGGGAGTAGTGTTGTTTTCTTTTTTTTGGGTTTGTTTGGGGGTTTTTGGGGGTGGTTGGGTTCCTCCCCCTTAACTTTTTTTAATGTGAATGTCAATGACAGTGCTTGTAGTCTCTGAAAGATTAATTTGGGGGGATATTTCAATGAGCAAAATGAACAAAACCACTAATTCAGTGGGCATATAAAATTGTATTGTAGCGAACTTTTTATCCTTCATTCTAAGTCTGTATCAAACTGACTGCAACACAGAAACATAGAGATTCTCCTGTCTATTTCCAAAATTGTTGGTTTCTATTTTTTGCAGGATCTCATCATGAATTATTTCACATATGCATACATGCTACCAAGTGTATGAATACATAGTCCCTTTTGGTTAATTTTCTGTGGAAAGTCAAGGTCTCTGAAGAGAATTTATTAATAGAGCTGAATGGAATTAGAAGCTGAAACATAGCAGTGCTACAACGAGGATAAATTTATACCAAGGGCAGCTCCAAAATGATTTGCATAGCTTCAGTAGTTTTCCACTACCTGGAAACCTCAAGAAGCTGAATAATATTCTTACCTACTTGCAATTTGTAAGGGCTATGGGTATCTCTAACCCACAGCTTTCTCTTCATAGAGAGAAAGCTATGTTTTCTGTCTTTGAGTTTGGCTTCCTGCAATATTTGTGGACTTAAGTAGGTTTTTTTCTGTAATGTCTTCGGGCGTGCCTGAAAAATGTTTTCTTTTGATAAAGAATTTGTGGTGTGTGGGTTTTTTTTGGTTTGTTTTTTTTTTTTAGAGCAGCCCTCACCATAGAAACTTGTTTTCAATTTAATACTGATAGGAAGCTGTTTATTTTTAAAAAAGTTATAAATGAGTAATGCTTTTTTTTTTTTAATAGCAAACCACAATCTTGATGTAGCTAACTTGCCTGAGTAGGACCCATAGGGTCAGGGTGACCGTACTGAAAGTTTGGAGGTCGGCGTGCTACCTTCACACTGCCCCTGCTGATAGTGCCACTCCAGCAGGGTTTTGCTGACAGCCTTTACCTGTGTTTCAGGCAAACATCCCACTGATGTGGTGGTGAGAAATGCTGGTGTGACTGAAGTGCTCCGTGGATGGCACTTTTTGGACAGGACAGTTGTGAGAGCTTCCTGATGTGGCCCCAGTATCTCATCCCCTTTGTGTCTGCCCTGTACTGGAACTGCCTGACAGCTTGCTACGGAGCTCGCTTGCCTGATCCTTCTGTCCATTTCTTACACAGGAAAAGAGAGAGGGGGTGGGAAGGGATGAAAATCTTGTCTGGAAGGCCCAAGCAGGGCTGTGCTGCAGCACTTTGTTTCCACTTCTATCTTGCATTTCTCCCACCTGGTCCTTAAAAATGCTCCTGTGGGTGGCCCAGCTCCAGACACAGTAACCATTGCCTCCAAGAGTCCCATTGGTGTTACTGGTTTTGATCTCCTCCTGGCTGCACAGAGCCTGGACTGCAGGCTTCAAAGTATGGGGCTCCTTCTTTGACGTAACTCCCTTAGCAGCTTTCCAGAAAAAGATCATCTATTCTCAAAGGTATTACCTCTGACTTTATAGAAAAGGCCTTGGTCTGCTGCTGCTTCACTAAGAATGAGCTGAAAGCCTTTGATAATTTGAAAGCTGAGCTGTTATGATCAGATACATAAATCACATGGGTAGCTGGTCAAAAGTGTTCGGTGTTAGATAGATAATATTGATGAAAAAAGCTTCACTCTCTTTCTTTGTCCTTTTCAGCAGGGCTGTTTGTGTAGTCTGTGACTTCAGTTTTGGATTAGGTAACTATAAGAAATCCTATACGTATTAGGTTTACTGCATCAAAATTTGCTTCTCATGAATGATCTTCAATGTTTGCTTTTAATTTACTCTGAACGTCCACACTGGCAAACTTACTCTGCCAACTATTTATAAAATATGAATGCAAACAAGCAAACCCCTGAGGTTCAAGCTGAAAAGTTTTTGCAGACTTCATTGAATTTTGTTTATTTTCTATTTGCCTTATATTGGTTTATTCCCTTTTATTAAGGTGGTGGGGGTGGTAGCTTGGAGCATTCCCTCCCGCCCTTTCTGCTCTGCAGCTCAGAGCACAGGGGAGAGTATAGAGGAACTGTGACCGAAGAAATCTATTTCCTCTTCCTTGTGTCCAAAGAAACTGAGTTACGGATTTCACGAAAATGTGCAGTCTGAGCTGCCCTGTGCTTTCTCCCATTCCAAGCATTGATATGGGATCTATGGACTCTGTACCGGTCCATGCTTTCCAGGTTGCTGCCATGAGATACCCGAGTAAGAATTAATGAATTAAGACCTCAGGATCTTTGTTTTATGAAAAGAAAATCAAGATGGGGTAACAAGAAGTCAGCTGCAAACAAATACCCTCACTTCTTAGTCTCGAAGGTTGAATAATTCTGTAAATATTAGCAAAATAGATTGCAAAACAAATGTGGTCAGGCACTGTACCCAGAGGGACTCCATTTTGCGGCTAATTTATTAATAGTTTTCATGTTAGTTCACCTGTCAGAAGGGCTGCTTATCTCCTGCATGAAGTGTTATCATTCTTGCTAGATGCTGTTCTCTGCTAACAGAAATAACATTTTCCAAGTTTAAGAATGTGATACTGTAAAGCCTATAGAAATGAACAGCCTAGCATTGGGCAAACACCATTTGCCTAGCAAGCAAATGTACCTTTTCATTTTTCTGTCATTGGCTTAGGTTAAGCTTTCCCCTGATGGCTCATGAAGAAAACATTTCGGTGTTTAATGTGAAGGGACAGGAACAATTAAAGTGCAGGCTGCTAACGAAGGCCAGCTCTCTTGCTGGGCAGTGCAGCCCTGCACAGGAGGCAGATGCTTGTACTGCTGAGTCAAGAGCTGTTTGGGTTTTGTCCTTAAAGCTCCAGCTTCCTGAGTCAGGTGAACATATAATTAGTGCAGGGCTTGGCCTTTGTCTTGTAATTGTACTGTTGGAAACCTGAGAGCTTTGCATTGTTTCAGTGCACCTCCCTGACTTGAACGCTGGGCAGTAAACCTGAAATATAGTGTCAGAGGGTTGGTGGTGGTTTTTTTTCCCCACCATGTGTATTAGCTGGAGCTTAAGGAAAATACTGTACATTCCTCAACTTGCTGCAAAATCATCAGAGCTAGTGTGCTGGGTGTAAACAAGCCCACACGAAGTGCAGCAGGGTGTGCTGGGGGCTGGCTGCCTCGTGCACCCAGGCTCGCAGCAGCACCACAGCAGGCACCAAAGCAGAAGCCTGTGTCTTGTTGCCCATACCCCGTGCTAGAAATGCAGCAGAACTTTATTTCAGAAATAGGGTTTAAGCCTTGCCCTTGGCAGCTGTGTTCAAAAGGCACTTTCTTTGAAATGATCAGGAGCATTTTGGCCATACTAGCTCATTCAGGCATCTAGATCGCTGCTAGAAGTAAAGTGTCAAGCATGAGGGACCATGGAGCCAAGGTCTCACACAAGACCTACATGTGAAATTGAGTGTAGTTTGCTTAGTGACTAGGTGAAATTCTGCTGATTAATTAAAAATGTCATAAGTGGCAGGAATTCAGACTCAAAAGACCATCCAACTGTTCTTCGGGGGGGGGGGTTTGTATTTATTTGTAATCATTGCTGGCACAGTAAAGGAATGTGGATTCTTTCTTTTATTTTTGCTGTGTAGCCTTGCAAGCCTCTTTGCATAAAGAGGGTCTGCTGATTTCAAGTGAAGAAGCGTTCACTGAAGTGGTAATCTTTTATTTGCTTCCAGAGAGGTGTAGACGTAAATAAATTAATCCTGAATTGCCAGCTTACTGTTGTATACATTTTTGGGTTTTACATGCTCATTGGCAACCCTCTGTTTGAGTTCAGGCATGCTCCTCGCAGCTATGCCTGTGTGCCAAATTGTTCCTGGCTAATACCTGTCAACAGAAACCCTTGCTCAGTGGAGGCATTGTGAGTTACCAGTTCCTAGACTGGTTCAGACGAAGGGATAGTCTTTCACCTCTCTTTTCCCCTATTAATTACAGGGATGAGTACTGAATGATCCAGAGCCCTGTTAGGAGAGGTGGCTGGTCCCATAGGAATGGAATGCTGTTTGCCCATCACTCTGAAAGCATCCTTCACCACCTAAGGCTTAAGGTTAAAAATAAAAAATAAAAACTTTATATATCCTGAGTATGGACAACAGAGATGGGCTAAAGAGAGGTATGCAGAAATAAAATAATTCTTTCTCTATTTCTGCATGGATAACTTTTAATTTTTTCCCCTCTCTATGTTATTGAGCTACAAAGTTTTTGAGGATACTTGTGAGAATTATAAATCCTAAAACTTGCCTTATGTTAAAGGGGGCTCTTGATTAAAAGGTTGCACGTCCTCTTTCACATGGAAACTGGATATTTTGAGCGTATATTCAACATTCTTCATTCGCCTGCTGTAAATTTCTTGATCAATTAATTATTCATGACATTTGTTTTAGCGCTCTTCCTACCAGGTCATTGACCTCTCCACTTTAAGGCTAGAACAGCTGATGCCATTTGGGTCAGAGTAGAGCTGTCCCTGTCAGAGTAATGACTTCCCTGGTGCTTACCAAACTGAAAACAAATCACAGAGTATCTTCTGCCTAGCAAGGCCATGTTTACATCAATATAGAAGCCTATTTTGGCACAGAAGCTGTTTTAACATATAAGCCTATAAAACAAATATTTTAGTATTATAGTAAGTTTAGGTGACTTA
The DNA here is from genome assembly GCA_013401315.1 of Balaeniceps rex. Classification (NCBI taxonomy): domain Eukaryota; kingdom Metazoa; phylum Chordata; class Aves; order Pelecaniformes; family Balaenicipitidae; genus Balaeniceps; species Balaeniceps rex. The sequence continues at coordinate 222,605 of VYZW01011280.1, forward strand.
ACTTAGCTATGAAAAATCTCCAATGTTAATAAATTTCTTAAAACACAAATATTGGAAGTTAGGAATCTTGGGAGTGGGTGTTGGTTTTGGTTTTTTGTGGTGTGTTTTTTTTTTTAAAAAAAAAAAACACAAACAAAACAACCCTCTCTCATTGCAGAGGGGATCCTAAAAACTATTACTCTAAGACTTCTTAAATGACTAGAAACCAAGGAAAACAAGTTAAATTATAAAAGTTTGTATATGTAATATAAGTAAAGTGCATATTTAATATAAAAGTGTAGACACAAATGGATTCTTGTGATTTTTGGACTTGCATGGGTTTGGCATGCTTTGTGCCGGTGGTGGGAAAGGCGTGGGGTTGGACTGAAGCTGTAGTAGGATGTGGAAGGTGAGAGACCTTTTTGGAAGTGGTGAGTTGTAACATGGGTAAAGGAGGTGGCCCGGAGCTGAAATTACAAAAGAAATGCACATCAACTGTGAGTGGCAGGGCAGGTCAAGGCAGAAGGAAAACAGCAGGGAAAGGCATGAAACCAACAAGCAACACTTGACTTGTTATTCAGCAAAGCGCTGGGAACTCTGCTTGCAACAAAAATGAAAAAAGGGAAAGCAAATGTTCTTGGTGATCCTGATACAAACAACAAGGAATGTGAAAGTTTTGCTGAATAACTTTAGGTGTGTTTGATCTTAAGTCCTGTGTGGAAAGGTAACTTGAAAGGTCTGGTTTGGGTGAGATAAAAAAATGTATTTTGAGAATCGAGTAGTGATTGCAAATGCTATGCAAGTACTAACAGAGGTCCTCAGGATACCTCTCTAGATAGGCCACATGGTGTGTGTAAAAGAGGGAGAAAGGGACTGACTTTGATACCTTTTTTGCTTACCAATAATGACTTCAGTATAAAGCCTGTTTATCTTCACTATGGGCCTAAACACTTCCCTCCCAAATACGGTTGGTCAGGATAATATAAACGACTTGTGTTTCTTCTTCCTTGCTGTTTTGTAGGAGAAATAGTATTGTTGATTTTTTAATTTTTTTAATAGACTGTAGGTATGTGATTAACTTCATGAAAGAAAGAGAAGATGACTTAATTTAAATTTTTTTTTGTGTGGTACTCCCCCCCCCCCCCCNTCTTCAGAGAACTAGCTCTGGTCCTGGGGCAGCTGCAGTTTCTCTTGGGCCAACCCTACTGTATAATGGAGCAAGACTGAATTTCACTGGTTCTTTTTTTTTTTTTTCCTCAGAGCTTGTAAATGAGATAGACCTTACTTAAGACAAACTACTTGATGCCTTCCCCAGGTTTCTCTGCAATGTTTGTGAAAAAGAATTGAAGTTTACAGTAGGAGTGTGCACTGAAGCTCTTTATTTGATTAATGAGTGTCTGGTAGAGAATATGACTTCAAATCATAGCAGAAATTTGCATTCCCTTCTTCAGCAACAATGTTGGAAATAGTCATAGTTTGGTGACTGCTTTAAAAGGTATCTTGATTGCAGAGACGGGCATATTGTGTTCCCTTGAAGAAAAAGGAAGAACAGAATCTTGCTTTGTTCTTCAGATAAGATGGTTTCTATTTGCTGTCCTTACACAAAGTCTGGAGCTGTGGGCTCAGAGGAATCCCAGGGACCAGTTAATCTGCGCCTGTGTGCTGATGTGAGGTCAAGTGTACTCAGCCCTCCCTAACACATGTTCTGCTAGTGTCTGCTGCTGAAAACCTTCAGGGATGATTTTCCAGTCCTCCCTAGCTAGTCTAACTTTATTTCATCTCATTCTCAGTGCCTTCAGAGTTTCCTACAGTATTTAAGTTGAGTGTTAGTTATTGCAAATTAAGCTAAAGCTCTTGTTTTCCTGTTCCTAGCAGCCATGAAAAATAATTGCTTGCTGTCATCTTTTAGTTTGAAAACTGATATCTGCCTCTGGCATTATTTTTTTTCCTAATCAAATATGGCAGTTGTTTTTTTTTTCCCACCACTTCTGTTCTCTTCTAAATTTCTTATATAAAATTTTGTTGCAGTAGAAATGGGGTCTAACATATCAGACAGAGTTTTGATGAAGTTTTATTAGAGCTGTAAACTGGAGATACACACTTAGAATGTAATCATAATATACATACAACTTCCATTCTGGATAACCAATTGCTACTTAATTTCATTCTGTTCTTTCCAGAGCCCTCTTGCACACTTCCCACTTGGTTTTCCTGCATACCTCCCAAAGTTGAATTTTATTGTAGTGTTCCTCTGGTTTAACATGAACAGCTGCTCAGTCAAGAAGGCAGAGGGAGAGGCTGCAAAATGCTAAAGGGAAACTAAATTCCTTAGCAGCTTTTTGACTCCTGCATAAAGGCAAACAAACAAAAGTACACTAGACTTTCCTGTGGGATGCAGGAGGGGCTCAGAGGTGTGAACACCAGTCAGACCATTGTGATCATCTAGAAGATGTCACCCTGTATTTCCTACAGCTATCTCAGTTCTCCTGGCTGAGATAGGGGAGGAATGTTTTACTTAACACTGGATGTCTCTTTCTAAAGACTTCAAATGATTGATGACATCATGTTACCTGTGTGGATTATTTAATCAAATACTGCTGTGGAAAAAAGTGTAAATATTATCTCTAGCTTAGGATGCCCCACTAGTCCTTGCCTTTTGTTTGGATGCTTTGCACCCCCTTCCAATCCAAAGTCCTGTGCTCCTTATGGGCATTCGGCAGCAAACATATTTGCTTTTTCACACCACAGGCATTTATTAAATCAGCCAAAATGCCAGGAAATCCCCCATGATATCTGTGGTCAAGGTTTATCATAAAGTTTTAACATTTGTTAATGATACGCCTCAACAGATTCCAAGGGATGCCTGTTGCAAGTAAAGAAAATTGGCTGAAATTATGTTCTTCAAGTGGCTGTCACTTCAAAACAGTGTCTCTTGCTTGTTCATCCCTGTGTCACTGTAGCTGTGAACAGCAGCTGTAGTGAGAGCAGAATAATTTAAGAATTTTGGTTGCACTGCTAAGTGTTGAACTGAAGAAAATATTTCATTTATGCTGTGTGAGTGGAACAGCCAGTTTCTCTCCCAAGGAGAGTAAGCACAAAGCTGAACTGAAATTACTCATTGTTTGTTGCATTTGCATTCAGCAGGAGAGCCTGTGCACAGAGGGCCAGCGCTGCTGAATCACTGATTGTGGTTTGCTTTCCTACAATAGTGAGAGGTGATGGGTATGAATAATGCTGAGGTCTAAATGTGTATAATTCTTATGCTGTCTTTATTCTCATGGATATGTGGGACCTTGGCATGTCAACAGCAATTCCTCCCTCCCCCCTTCATCCCCATCAGTCTTTTCTAAAGCTATTTGCATGTGAATCCCAATGGGTACCCCTTGCAACACTGGGGCTGACCTGCTAAAAGTAGGTCTCCTAGGCTTTCAATCATCTTGCCACACATAATAGCTAAATAATCCTGCCTGCCTGCAAGAAAATGACCTGCACACTGAAGGAAAGGGCAAATGAACGTTCTTACGCTGAGTAACTGCTCAGATAGACGCGCTGGTGCGGAGCGACAGATCACAAAAAAGCTATGAAACTGCTCCCAACTTCCTGGTGAGCAGATACCATCCAGTAAAGTGCTCAAGGTATTGACTGTGCTCATTGTGTTAGGAAAGGGTCCTTAGTGTCTACTCCCCTGGAGACTCCTCTGCATTACCCTGCTTCCTAATATGTATCTCTGCTGGCAATCACAAGTGGTTAATGAGGTTCATTCTTCACTGTAAGTTAGATGTGTTATTACATCTTGGGCATTAGGTAACAGCACCTGACAACTATGCTGAAGTATGTCTGCAGAAACCTTGTCAAGGCTCAGTTGGTAGCACAGCATACTGTAGTGTGGAAGATGCAGGTTTCAGATGGGTAACCAGACAGTGTCGTGCTAAACACTGTCAAGGATTTGGAGCTCCTATTTCTGCAGAAAGTGGGTTTCACCCACAGTCTATCATAACTATTCTACCACAGACAGCAACGAGAAAGTGGCATTGCAGCATTTGTAAAGCTGTTTTTGCTTAGAGGGTGGTGCTGTGAGTGCAGCTGTTGCTGGCAACTAGGATGGCTTGGCGTTACGTTAGGCAAAAAAAAAAAACCCTATGAAAAGCAGTTGTAGGAAATACTGTTTGGAAAAGCGTATTCAGATTCATTAACATACAACATAATTAATACTCTCCTTGTGCTGAAGCATTTACTTGTGGTTGTATAATAAATATAGGCTTACTTGGACAATGTGTAGTTCTATCTCAGCAGGATGATAACTCATAACACGGAACGAAGTAGCTAACAATGAGCTGACAGTTTGATATACTGCCCTTATCAAACTTTCTAGGTATTGCACAGTGCAACCCAGTAAATAGCATGATAAGTTAGGAGCAGTAGCAATTGTATTTTTTCACTTTCCTTTTAATTATAGGGTTAAGGAGAGTTCTTGGACGTTCTAGTCAGTGCAATGTGCTCCTGGTCATGTTCCAGTTGAGCAGTGAAAGTCAACAAAGCTTATTTTTCAAAGTGTTTACATAAATATGTCCTTGGTATTGTTTGAAATATCGTGACAGGATGCTCCAGAACATCATTGTCTGGCTGCAAATGATCATATGATGTATAGATAAAAAGGAGGGGAAAACCAACCCATTTTACCTTTTCTAGACATATTTACTCTTTATCTTTTCATGGAGGAGCCTGTACAATTACAGAACTGTGGGGAGAAAAAGGCAAACACCTAAACTTTGAGGTTACTAAGCCTGCTATCACTATACCTTCTGATATTAAGTTTCCCCAGGTTCTGAACTTTGACCTTTTCCTTCTAACACACTCTTTTCTGCTGGGACTTCCAAAGATTTTTTTTTTTTTTTTTTC
>VYZW01011281.1:0-10483 GCA_013401315.1 Balaeniceps rex
GTCTTTTCCAACCAAACAATTCTGTGATTCTATGATTCTCCCAAATAATTTTTGAACATGTTGGCTAATTTCAGCCGTATTTGATATAAGGCTAAATATCCACGCATGTAATATTCCTACATGTTTTTAAGAAGGAAGACTGGTCGTTGTGTCTAGAGGAGATATTCCAAATAGTGGCCGTGTGGAGGGAAAACACGATAGCTCAGCCCCATATCCATTCTGAAAGGCAGCAAACAGATGCTTAAACTAACCTCTGAGTCAGCCAAAATATCTCCTGTCTCCTTATCCAGCTAAGCAGATGAGAGATCTGGGAGGAAGGCGAGATGAAAAGGACACATGGAACAAACAAGGGTATTGTGTGTAAGGACAGGTGATGAGGGCTATTGTTCACGAATCTATAGAAAACCAAAATTCGTTACTTATGCTCTTTTTACCATATATTTGTGGTAGTGACAACAAGGTAAAAGCAATGCATGAGGTCAGGTATTTGGAAAAGAGTCATAACAGACCTTAGTCTTCTGGAAAGACTAGCTCCTGGAAAAACTGTTATTTCCCACAGAGCTAAACCCAATCTTTTCCACACTGATAATATAGTGAGTTGCACTGTGCTTGAGGAGTGAACTAATTTCATATAGGATCTGGCATAGACTTTTAGGCCAGCTTTTATATACCCTGGGCCACAAGCTAGGAAATGAAAATGAGTGCCATTGCCTTGAACTTGACTTGAGAGTATGAAAAGCCATATATGGGAGCTGAGAATATATTTGGTTTAATAATATGTTGCTGTTATAGCTGCAGTACTTCGAAGTGGAGTTGAGAACAAGAAATGCATCTATGAATTTTTGACAGTGTGAAAAATGGTACCTGGCCATCATGTGCCAGCATGGGGTCTTCCAGCCAGCTGGAGTTAGGAGTATAACGCCTAGGTATCATTTATGGATATCCACATGTGTAAGGGCTCAGCAACAATTCAAACGTACTCCCAGACTGTAACAAATTAAGCAGCTGTGTAGATTCATCACAAGCAGGTTTCACTGCCACTGCGAGCTTCTCAGGTTGCTCACTGAGTTTCCTGACTGTCAGCGCTCCTGCTTACTCTGGATTCAGTTTCATCTAACTGGTCTTTGTTCGTGAGCTTGTCTGTGATACGTGTATTCTTGACATGTGAATCCATGCTGTCTGGTTAGTACAGCTGCTGACATGGATCTTAACTCTCAAAGGTTTTGTGGTGGGGTTTTTTTTTATTGAATAAGAAGCAAAGGATCTAGTGGAAAAAAAGGGAGGCTTCCCATCATTGATTTTTGGATATATGCCAGGAGCATACACTGTACTCATATTATTTGAAAACATTATCCTGGCCCCCTTTCTTCCCTTTGACAAGATAACAGGCTTTCATGTTTAGCAGTGATGAAGTGGGTTGCAGACAGGCTCAAACAGGTATTCCTCACCTTTTAAAATTGATTCCTAGAAACGTAGTTGGAGGAATTGAAGGATATTTGCAGGAAATGAAAAAGTCTCCTTGACATCTGTACATTTTAATTTATTGCTGCGACCTCTACAATCAAAATAAGTACTCCTAAGGCAAGGTGACAAGCCTATGAAAAACACATATCATGTTTGCCTCAGAATCAGACTGTAATGCCACTCCAGGATGAGTTTTAATTCCTTATGTCAAATAACCTGGTATAATGAAATCGCATTACCTAGTGCTAACATGTTTTCTTTCCTATGAATACAAGTTCTCTTGCTTGAAATTTTCTTTTCTGAAGTTGCCATAGAGAATCCTATTTCCAGTCAGGACTTGGGTTTCCTGCTTTTTGTTGAATAGTTTGTGCATACTTGGTTTATATTCAATCATAAGAATGGCCCTAATCTTGCCTCAGTTGCCAAGTGCTCTTTCCTGCATAGGTAAATGGTAGCCAAGAACAACACTCGGTGTCACTTAACTAAAACTAATATGTCGTTGCTAAACCTATCTGTTACAACTAGCACTTGTTCCTACTTCTGGGGTGATTACTGGGCTGGTTTCTGTATCCTTACTTTATGGCTGTTTCATTAAACTGAACAGGAATGGTACACTGGCCCAAGCATTGGCACCTTGTCAGCGTGCTCCCTGCCATGTCTGCAGATCAGTATTTTATCGGTTAATAGACATGTCTTGAAGAGTAGTACAGATGAGGAAGACCTAACGAGTGTGGTATGGGCATGAGTGTTCTGTCGAATTCACTGAATAGTCTGCAGAGGAATCCACAGGAGACTTTATACAATAAAATCTCTACAGATTATTAAAATACCTTAAATTTTACTCGTTTTCACCACTTCAGCTTCTTCAGTTTTCACTGCACATTTATAAGTGAATTTATGTTGCTGCATAAACCATGTATTTTTAGTTTTTGCTGACAATTCTCCTGAAGAGGCAGTATAGGAAGGTAGATCATCTTTTAGTGTACACACTACTGATCCTCTGGAGCAAGGATCTATTTGTACAGACTTCAAAGTGGAGGCTCAGAGCAAAGATAGGCTCTCCAGTGGGTTTGTGAGTGAAGGCTTACATACCTTTCTGCTGTTAGATATCACTGGTTTAGTCCTTCAGTTAAAATGCCAATTTATCTGAAAGGTATTATTTGTAATTGTTGTTCTCGGTCTGAAATAAGGTAAATTAAAATCTACTGCAAGGGAAGCAGATCAGTAATCTTCCATTGTGATAGGAAACAGTGTGATCTTTTGGATGAATTATGAAATCCTGGTAACATTTAGTGAATCTCTGAACATCATTAAACTTGACATTTGCTGGAAACAAACTTAATGTGTATGTTGGCTATATAGTATTAATGAGCACCTGGATGCAACTTTTCTGTAAATGAACTCTTTTGTGGTGAAGCAACGACTGTTTAAGAGATAATGTCATTGTAGAGAGGTAGATATGAATCTTTGGTTTCCTTCTTTCATGCTTTTTTACCAGTTATGAATAAAAAGTTTATTTATTTTATATATAAAAGAAGCGTGGCCAGCAGGTCGAGGGAGGTGATTCTGCCCCTCTACTCGGCTCTGGTGAGACCCCACCTGGAGTACTGCATCCAGCTCTGGAGCCCTCAGCACAAGAAGGACATGGAGCTGTTGGAGCGGGTCCAGAAGAGGGCCACGAAAATGATCCGAGGGCTGGAACACCTCTCCTACGAGGACAGGCTGAGAGAGTTGGGGTTGTTCAGCCTGGAGAAGAGAAGGCTGCGGGGAGACCTTATTGCAGCCTTTCAGTACTTAAAGGGGGCCTATAGGAAAGATGGGGACAGTCTTTTTAGCAAGGCCTGTTGTGACAGGACAAGGGGTAATGGTTTTAAACTAAAGGAGGGTAGATTTAGGCTAGATATAAGGAAGACATTTTTTCCAATGAGGGTGGTGAAGCACTGGAACAGGTTGCCCAGAGAGGTAGTGGAGGCCCCATCCCTGGAAACATTCAAGGTCAGGTTGGACGGGGCTCTGAGCAACCTGATCTAGTTGATGATGTCCCTGCTCACTGCAGGGGTGTTGGACTAGATGACCTTTAAAGATCCCTTCCAACCCAAAGCATTCTATGATTCTGTGATAACTATTCATTTTATATATGAGTATGTGTACACACACGGAGTATTTTCCTGTCTGTATAGCAGTCAGAGCCAATCTTTTCTATTTGCTGACAGAAGCACATTAGGAAGCAAAGGTGGTATTCTGAGACACTCTAAATCTCTTCCCTCTCTCAGCAATTCCTCACATTTACTTGGGGTTTCATCATCTCTTCCCCAGTGAACTTCAGTTTTCCTGTCACTCTTTCAGATACAGTCAACTTTCTGAGGCCAAGATCACATCCTAAATGGAAACTACTGTTTTGAAGGTTTGTAGACTCCTTTTGGATACTTTGATAATTGTGTGAGCACAGGTTATTAGCTCATTAGTGGTACTGCTAACTGGAAAACCAAGAGAGGTCAGTGAAATGCCTGAAGTCCAAGCAAAATTTTATACCAGTTCTTAACTTCAGTAAGTGGCATCTTTTCATAATTTTCAATACTGTGTAATTCCAGATGTCAGTCTTATTCTGTAGCTGTTCTACCTCACAGTACAGAAAGCCCCTAAAAAGGCTAAGTAAGAGAAGCAAAAAAAAAAAAAAAAAAAAAAAAAGCAAAAAAAAAAAAAAAAAAACAAAAAAAAAAAAAAAAAGTGTCTGCTGTTCATCTCTCTCTCGCTCTGAGGACAGAATAGCAGACATTTTTATCACTAGTAAGTTCTAGGACTGAAGAGAGAAAAAGAAAGTATTTCCTCCTTTCCAGAAACTGTGAAGAGACAGAAAAGCTTCCTTTTTGCTAGTTGCTCCAGCTAGGCAGAGCTACCTTCTCAAGAATACCATCAGCTGTCGGATAGTCAGGTATAGGTAATGAGTATCTCACTGGGGAACTTAGCAGTGACTTCATTGATCAATTCATCTTTCACCCCTGCTTATCTGTTCCTCACCATACAATATGTAACACAGCATTGATGTTTTCTCTTCGGATTAATCTGGGAGGGCACTTCAGCATGTCTTGAAGTGCCTTGTTGAATGGACTTTTAACACAGTAGAAGCTACAAAAATCTGTGTTGACAAAGAACTACATTCTTTTTCTTACACATCATAGCAACACAGTTTTCTAGGATGTTCAGTTCAAGGACACCTAGAGATATGTTCAGAAATAAACACACTCTTGATATTTTTGGTGGTTTTTGCTTTCTTTTTGTTCTGGTCTGAGTAAATCTTCATGCTCTCTACTTCCTCTTTTTATGAGTAGTCTCATTCTCAGATGAAAGAAAACCAGAATTAAATAAAAAATACATCGGCAACTTTCAAGTCTGCCTTTCATCTAACTGGTGGCATATTCATAATACTGTCTAAGCTGCTCTGAAGGTAAGAGGTAAGAAGGGAGAACTGTACTGAGTTCAGCTACTTAGTGAACTGGACACTGCAGTTCTAGCAATACACCACCTGCCAACACCAAACTTTCATCACAGCCTATGCAGGCTAACTCCCCAAAGGAAGATATGTTGGACTTCAAAGACACTTTTGAAAGAACCTTAGTCTTTAAAATCTTAGCTGGTAGCTTGCTTTCTTTTTAACAATTTGATAAAAAATGTATTTAATCAATGTTGTAATTGCTCAGTCCTTTTAATAACAATGTTCTCCCAAAAGCAATAAAAAAATATATATTGTAGCTAACATTGCTGAGACTCTTAAATTTTATCAACAAGTGTATTTAGTAGGCCATTGCACTCAAAATGCATCCCAGATCTTTTCTTTATACTGCATATGGTGATGCTGACCTTGAATGATTGCTGTTCATTATTTTTACTGAGGAAAAAAAGACTCCACCAATTTGCTACAGTAAATTTCATCATAAATACTAATTGTTTCGTGATTACAATTGGCATATATCTAGAATTACGTGGAATAGTGTATTGAGGAACTGCTTGGCAATCAGGCTTAAAATTCTCCCTAGAAAGCTGTGTGTCTGAGCAGATGATGTTCATAAATTTAGCAAGAACTGATATTTACACTTGAGAACTTCTCTAGTTGTATAATGCTATTAATATTCTCTTTACAGGTTTTCTAATCTATATTGATCTAGCCATAGATCAGTAGATAGATACATTAGGTAATTGTATTTCAGGAAGTAACCCCTTCAGCATACCTCTGAAAATTGCTGAAAGTTCTGTGGGTAGAGTCAAAATAGTAACCAGGCAGTAAAAATCAGTTGCCTATATATAGAGAAGGATAGGAATTCTAAGTTTGTTTTTACTCAGTCTTCCCTCACTTTCATTTTCTCCTTATATTTGTTTTCTTGTTAATTTTCTTTGGTTTTTAATCAGTTAGAAGTAGGAAGTTCTTTAGATAGTTAATTTATTTTCTACCTGTATTATTACATTTTGTTAAAAAAGTTTCCTAAGGATACAGGGCTTATGCGATCAGGCTGTTTCTATGTTCTTTTCTAACTTTATCTGCAATAACATTTAAATCTTTTGGACGAGTTCAAGCAAATTTGACAGGCAAGTATAGATCTGAAAGGTATTGCATTTATAGGATCATAGGATAGTTCAGGTGTGAAGGGACCTCAGGAGGTCTCTAGTGCAAGCTCCTGCCCAAAGCAGGGCTAGCGATGGTGTCAGACTGGGTCATTCAGGGATTTATCCAGGTGGGTCTTGAAAGCCTCCAAAGGAAGAGATGGCACATCATCTCTGGGCAACCTGCAGAACTGCTGGGCTGTCATCACAGTGAGAAAGTTTTTCCTTATACCCAGTCCAAACCTTTCTTGTTTCACCTTTTCCCTGTTGTCTCTCGTCCCCCCGTTAACACACCGCTATGAAGAGCCTGACTCCATCTTCCCATATTCACTGGGGAACTGCTGTTAGGTTCCCCAAAGCTGCCTCTTCATCCACAATAAACAGTTGCAGTTCCCTCAGCCTCTCGTCATAGGGCACGTGCTCCAGCCCCAACCATCTTGGGTGGCCTCTGCTGAACTCACTGCACTTTGTCAACGTCTTTCCTGTTCTGGGGAAGAGGGGTGCAAATCTGGACCCAGCGTTCTAGATATGGTCTAAGGAGTACTGACTAAAGGGTGTGGTCACATCCCTACCTTTCCTTTACGTTCTGTAAAATAGGCAACTTGATAGAGGATAATGGTCGTTAGGACCAACAGTGAAAAAAGCCTACACTATGAATGAAACTTTTAATAAACACTGCATTTTTAGATGTGCCCAACTTGAAAAGACCTTCAGTAGGACATCTTGCCTTATAGGCCATCATGGAATCTTATCATAAGAGAAAAATCTGTAAAAGACATGATTTTATCAATATGGATGCTTTCAGTAGTTCCACAATGTAATTACACAATGTATATAAAAGTAATTTTTTGTTTTCAATTTGTAACTTGACAAATGGATGCTTTCCCCTCCTGAGAAACAGTGAATACCACTTTTCTGCTCCTTCTAATACCATTCCTGATTTGAGAGGTCTCTGTCATTCTTTTTTGACTTGTCTTTTAGATTCTTTCCCAACATTATTTTAATGGCCACTTTTCTTGCCTGAGAGCCATGGTAGTTCAGCTTGAGTTAATACAGTTACAAAGCTTCTGGTGATTTTGAGTGTAGACAAATCAAGTTCATATCTGTCTACAGTAGATAACGTATACATGTAGATCTGACCCGCAGTTTTCTTACAGGTATTAAATTCATCACTGGCAGAGGTATTGCCTTACTTGTGTCTGTTGTAAGGGGAGTTACTCCTTTATCCTCCCTGAATCATCCCAACTAGCTGTGTGAGTTAATGAGTATGTGTACATATAGTGGAGGAATGTTGTTAACAGACGTGTGTGTTCCTGGGTGAATGCAGTGAGGCACTGGCTAATTTTTCAGAGCTTGTGGCTGATTGTGCTGTCGTGATAACCCCTCCCAACTCCTGTTAGACACTGTGTTTTTACTTTTAAATTACCTGTCCTTAGGGGTTTGGATGTCCTCTTCGTGACTGGAAACCTCTTAAGATGTTCCTTTCTCATGAATTAACTTAACTTTAATTTGTCCAGCTGTTTTTATTGAGCCATCTGCCTTTTTTTTCTCTATCAAAATCGAGTAGCCCTGCTTTCAATTAAAACTGAAACACCTTAGACAGAAAATGAGCCTTCATGTTAATTTTTAGTATTTGCTGTTTTAAAAATATGCTGGGATTTTGTGTGATTTTAACGTCATTGTAGGCATTCAAGGTTCCAACTGTGTAATTTTTTAATGATCTTTAATTAAAAAAGCTCTTTTTAAGATAGAGATGTCAGTGATTTAGCAATTGTTATTTTTTATTGGCATTGGCTCATTCTTTCAGTTCAAATATTCTTCCATTCACCTAACTAAAAGCACATGCAGAAAAAGTGTACTTCTCAAAGTACTAGATAACCTTGCTATGCATAATACTACATACAGGCAAGAGGTTGGTGATATTCCCATTCTGGAAATCACTTCCATTATTGGAAACAGATCATTCTTTAAAAGGGCCTGACCTTGTAACAGCAGCTCATGTTTCTTTAATAAAGTAATGCTAGTACTGCAAACACAAGAATGAGGAAAGCCATATAGGTAAGGTGCAAGGTAGGCTTGCAGAATTCCTTTAAGTGGGAGGCAAATGTTGACAGCAGAAAAGGATGTGTAGATATCATTTTTTGGTAGGTTGGACGGGCTGACAAGAAGAACATTATTTTTTGATGAGTTTTGACATGACTCTTAAGTGTAGCAAAAGGATGTTTTTACTGTGGGATGCCTAATTTTAATGGAAAAACTGTATTCATGACAGAAGTTTTCTAATAGGTGTCAAGTACTTTGAAGTGATCTATAATTAACATCATTTTATTGGCACTGTAAGAGTAAAGCAGATAGTTTTGAAAAAGTAAGAGCTACTCACTCAACTATTCCATTTTATGCTAAATCAGTAAAGAGAAGGAAAAAGAAGCTATTCCTCTCCAAAAAAATCTTAAACGGGCTGACAGTATTTCCAGAATTTTACAGCTCCAAGTCTCGAGAGAGCTGAAGATTAATTTTCATAGGGAAGAGATGTTAGAAATGCCTTTAGTCTCTGACACTTCTCTAGTGGTGACCTCTTTTGTGTGACTGTGATATGCATGTTCTCTTCCAATTAAGAGGGTTGAGATACATGTGTATTATACAGAAGCAAGTGTGAGAGTACTGTGTTACTGATGAAAGGCGAGAATGAAGCGTGCTTGGGGATTGACAGGTACTGTAGGAGGTAATTGAATAGCTCTCTGTCTCCCTGCTTTAATTCAGTTAGCTCAGAGCAAAAGTGGGTGGAAAATGTGTGAAGTTTCTTCTCAAGGAATGCTTTCTTTTCTGTTTTTGCCTAAGATCAGTGTTGGTGAAAATGTACGGTCAAGTTCCTTGTGTTTGTCCTCGCTGGAAGAATGCTGTTGATTATGGACCTTCTTTTTCCATTGTTCTCAAAATCCTATACTAACTCTGGCTTTCAGTAAACACAAATTGTGTAATGGTTGCATTCTTAAAAATAAACATGTAGTTTTAAAATTTAAAGGTATTGTTTATCTTTTCATAGTGTGCTTTACATGTGACTGTAGTTTTCAGAGTTCGTCAGCACGTCATAATTTATAACTAATGCAACTTGCTGCATGTCTGTGCTGTGAGCCAGCAAGTTGGCAGCTTGATCCTGATCTGAATTCCTTCATGGCAGTGTCCTACTCGTTCTGACCTGTGGTGGTCCTAATCATGGAGTGACACAAGGAGCGTACAGAATAGAGGGTGACCTTAGTTAAATATGAAAATTTAATACAGTTTGTCTTGGTCCAGTAATTAAGTTATTGTATCACCTCTGTCTTTTGAGAAAGCTCCTCTTCCCACCAGTCTTACTTGAAAGTATCAATGTTCTTGGTACACCATTGTTTTTCAATGACTTTGGTAGTCTGGACGTGGTGTGAAGAATCTGTAGCATGTACTCCCACTGAGGTCATTAAACATGAGGCTCTGTACAGAGCATACCACGGGGGCAAATTTCTCTATAAAGGCTTTGGGTGTTACTTTTAAAGTCTCTACGGAGGAAGGAGAAGAAAATAAGCTTTTCTAAGGCTTGCTACCAGCCATTAATTTGGACTGGCATTGCAGGCAGTCCCTTTGCGATAGAGCAGAGTAATCTTAAATTGACTTCACTTATCACTGCCACCTTGTGACAAGAGTGGCAAGTAACAGAAGAAGTTACTCTGGGGGATATTTGGGGTAAACTGTGAGAAAACAGGTGATGTGGAAGGACAAGAGGTTTTCTAATAAGTCATTGGTGTTGTTGGTACCAGGGCAGAAAGGGGAAAAAATGATAAAATCTTCATTGATCATACTGTGGACATGCAATATAAGGAGAAAAGGCACACCCATATAAAATGTTCAATACAACATTTTATACACAAGTGTAACATAGAACAGTATGAGAAAACCAGCACCCCAGTTTCTATCCTGTTATGATCATAATCCTAAAAGGTCTTCCAAGAGTCCCTTTGGGTGTTCAAATGTGTTTTGTAATGGAGAATAGATCCTTGGCACCAAGCTTTATAGTTGGATTTGACATTATTTTTGCAATTGTTAGTAGGAGCAGTTTTGGTATAAAGTAGTATCATTTCTGACGCTAGTAGCAGGGCATACAGTAGTACCCTTCTTGGTAGGGTGTACTACTAGGCCCTGCAATCAGCAGGGCTGCGGGACCTCCAGCGGGATCGGCTCCTTGTTGCCTGCCGTTCCCTGGAGGAATCACGGCCTCCACACCAACGGCGCTCAATCCTCCTGGAACTAGCTGGGACTTGCTGTTCGGGGCTTAGAGCTCGCCCCTCGTTGTGATCCGTCTGCCTTTGCTGCTCCCACTGTGTTCGGCACCAAGTGCTGCGGGACCTCCAGCGGGAGCGGCTCGCTGTTGCCTGCCCTCCACTCGAGGCAT
>VYZW01011281.1:11003-27183 GCA_013401315.1 Balaeniceps rex
CTCCTGGAACGAGCTGGGACTTGCCTTTCGGGGCTTAGAGCTCGCCCCTCGTCGCGATCCCTCTGCCTTTGCTGCTCCCGCTGTGTTCGGCGCCAAGTGCTGCGGGACCTCCAGCGGGATCGGCTCCTTGTTGCCTGCCGTTCCCTGGAGGAATCATGGCCTCCCCGCCGACAGCGCTCACTCCTCCTGGAACAAGCTGGGACTTGCTGTTCGGGGCTTAGAGCTCGCCCCTCGTTGTGATCCCTCTGCCTTTGCTGCTCCCACTGTGTTCAGCGCCAAGTGCTGCGGAAACTCCGGCGGGATCGGCTCCTTGTTGCCTGCCATTCCCTGGAGGAATCACGGCCTCCCCGCCGACAGTGCTCATTCCTCCTGGAACAAGCTGGGACTTGCTGTTCGGGGCTTAGAGCTCGCCTCTCGTTGCGATCCCTCTGCCTTTGCTGCTCCCACTGTGTTCGGCGCCAAGTGCTGCGGGACCTCCGGCGGGATCAGCTCCTTGTTGCCTGCCGTTCCCTCGAGGAAACCCAGCATGCTCCGTGACAGCGCTTGCTCCTCCCCTGAGAGGCCAGGGTGTCCAGTTCGGTCCTTGGAGCTTGGCCCTCATCACGAGCAGTGTCACGAGCAGTGTCACAAGCAGTGTCATGAGCCCTGCTCTGCTGCCGTCTCCTGCTGCTTGAGGGATCGTAGCCCTGGGCATGCTGAACCCTGCTGTGGCCATTGTGGTGCCGCCTTGGGGACCTGCTTCGGACCCTCCCTGGGGACCTGCTTCGGACCCTCCCTGGGGCCCTGGCACGGCCACCACCATGTTCTCTGCTGGAAGAGCTGTGGTGCTGGCAGCCTGAGGAATGATGCTGCCTCCTTTCCACAGAGCGGGGCCGAGATATCCCTCCTTGAGCGTGGCTGACAGACCTGTTGTGCTGTATGATGTCATACACCTCATAGTTATTGTCTCCCACCTTGTGGTAGATGTGGTAGAAAGGGCACAGGCACATCGGGCACACAGCTCTTCTGCGGGACCACTCCAATATGCAGGAAAAACAGAAAATGTGCCTGCACCAGCCCGCAGAGGCTTGGTTGTCAATGGTGTCCCGGCAGATTGGGCACTTTAGGTCCTCAGAAGCATCTGGTGGCGCAGCCTGGGACACCCGGCTGGTGCTGGCAGCAGAGGAAGAGGTGCTGTCTTCTGCCGAGTCCTCCTCCAACGCCATCTTGCACTGCAAGCAAAAGAGATACAAATCTCATGACCTGCCCTGGAGACGCAACCTGCAGGAGGCAGCAAAGCTGTGGAAGTCAAGCACTAAAGAGTTGACCGCTCTGTCTCGGGGCTGTGCTTGTGCTGCCACAAACTCCAGGGACTATCCTGGGGCAGATGAATGACACCAGGGGCATCTTTGCGTGTTCCTGCTGTCAGGGTAGGGTGGTGACTGACCTCTCCAACACGTGCAGGCAGGAATTGGGAAGGCAGGAAAGCGGTTCCTGGCCTCTCAGCAACAGCAGCCCAAGCCTGGGGGTGCAGCAGGTTGGGACCAGCGCCCCGGGCCCTGCTGGTGTTGCCGTCTGGCAGATCCTCTCTGTGCCCTCAGAAGGGAGCCTGCGGGATGGGGGTCCTTTGTCCCCCCACCTGCAGACGTCTGTCCTTGACAGATGAGGACAGCACTGTGGCCCTTTCGGGGCTGCCCCATGCCCTAAAAGGATTGATGTCACGGGGGTCACAGTGACTCTCTGGTGACATCACAGAGCTTTCAGGGACCACTCCCAGAAGACAGAAGCCCCGGCCTCGGGGAACAAAAATTTCCCAGATAGCTCACCTCACAAGACTGTCCCACTGTCAGAATCCCGTTGCTGTATTTTTCATGTAAATTTTGGACACCAGGTTTCACTGTTCATATCCAGCACTACATTCTGTTTCAGAAATCAACCATCTCAAGGCATTTCTTACTCCTTGGCCGACTTTGCAGGTCGAGGGAGGTGATCCTTCCCCTCTGCTTAGCACTGGTGAGGCCACACCTGGAGTACTGTGTCCAGTGCTGGACTCTCCAGCACAAGAGAGGGATGGATGTACTGGAGAGAGTCCAACAAAGGTCCGCAAGGATGATGAAGGGACTGGAGCATATCTCCTGTGAGGAAGGGCTGAGAGAGCTGCCTCCAGGCTGTTCAGCCTGGAGAATTCTCCAGGGGGGATCTTTTTCAATGTATATCAATACCTGAAGGGAGGGTGCAAAGAAGACAGAGGTGCCCAGTGACAATGAGCTCAAACCGAAACACAGGAGCTTCCCTCTGAAAATCAGGAAACCCTTTTTTACTGTGAGGGTGACTGAGCACTGGCACAGGTTGCCCAGGGAGCTTGTGGAGTCTCCCTCCTTGGAGATACTCAAAAGCTGTCTGTCTGTGGTCCTGGACTCTAGGTGGCTCTGCTTGAGCAGGGGAGATTGGACCAGATGATCTCTGGAGGTCCCTTCCCATCTCAACCATTCTGTGATTCTGCGACTCAAAGCACACTCATGCAAGTTCAGAAAGCACATGTGGCTTGCTTGACATGAGAAGATTTGAGCATTTCTATACGATAGTGAAGATTCAGATTTGCCTCATGGCAGTCTATCATCCATGAGGCCACCACCTCTTACTTTTTTTCCTTCAGGGGTAATCCTTGCAGGGTAATAAATTAAATTGTTTGTAATTACCTGTTGCTTATAGAGCTTTACGGAATAAAGAACTCAACTATTAAACCTGAATATATTTTGGGGTTGTTTTTGTAAATTCTATCAAATGTTCTGCATACCATCATTATTTTATCTATAATGATTACTTGTTGCCTTTCTTTAATGAAGAATCATCTGTGCAAGAGTTAACTTTATTTCTTATCTTATTTTGTGCAACCTTTAAATAATTCAGAAGCATTTGAATGGAAACACAGTAACAAGAAGAAGTTTCTTCAGTTTTTTACTACTCTTACTGAAAGTTAGCCATTGCAATTAGAATCCAACTTAATTCTGGCAGGTCATGTTTACAAAATAGCATCAAACTGTGATGATTTGATCCTCTTTAGAAGACTGATAGACTGAATCGTAAGCTTCATCTGTGCCTGCTCCCACTGAGATCATTTGGCTTCAGTGTCAAGAATTAGTTGAGGGGTATGACCTGAGGACTGTCACCTCTGCCACGCAGCACTGGTGACAGTCCAGGTTTTTTCAAAAATAACAGTACGTCACGTGGGTGCAAACAGCACGGGTGTTCAGTTCACAGTCTGCATTATAATCTGCAAGTTTAAAGTTCCTGAGCATGACAAATATCATGTCACTGATTGCTCTCTTTTTTAATTTTTTTCAGAAATTGAAAAATTTCAGGGTTCTGAAGGCAAGAAGGAAGATGAAGAAAAGAAATATCTTGATGTTATCAGCAACAAAAACATAAAGCTGTCAGAAAGAGTTCTGATCCCTGTCAAACAATATCCAAAGGTACTGTAAATATAGTCTAATACTTGTTTAATCATTCTTAATAAAAAGATGAAGAAGTCATACATTTAACCATTTTTATTGACTCGTAGTATGCAGGCTTTGCGTATTAAAAAAAAAAAAAAAACAAACAAAAAAACACCAAACCTAGAAATGAAGTTCTTATTTGAATTTACCTGTTATTAGCTATTGTATATTCTAACTTCTGCCTTTCAGAAAAGCTACTGAAGTGAATGAGAATTTTTTTTTACTTCAAGTAGGTTTTGTAGCTGGTCCTTAGGCAAACTGTTGAGATGTTTTCTTATAGTTGCTTTTTTCACACATACTGTCTTTTTAGAAAATAAAAGACCAGTTAACAAAAAAAGTATTCTAGCAGAATAAAGAAAAAATGTTTCAATAACTCTGAAAAGTCAACTTAAGTGTGCTGTAGCTTCCTCATACAGGTGTTGGGGGTTTTTCTCTGGTGTAATAAGTTTCAAAAGATAAAATAGCAGGATTACTGCAAGCTATGACTTCGACAATGTATGTCCCTGTTTATAAAATTCAAATGTCTTTCCACCACATACTTTCTTCATATTATATTTTGTTCCCATCACTGCTACATGCTATGATTAAAAAAGCATTTTTTCTTGCAAAATAGCCCCAAATTCAGCTGCTTGTCTGAAGTTTTAGTTTTTATTTTGCATGAAAGAAAAGAATGTTAGAAGTTTTTTTTTTGTGTGTACAGTGTTGTATTTTAGATAAACAGTTGTTCTAATAGTATTCAAACTGAAATGGTAAACATCTCCATTTATCTCTAGAGTATTTTTTTTTGCTGATTTATTATCACATGGTATTTGGTTTGCCATTAGCCTTGATTACACTCTCAGCTTTTTGCTTTATTTTTTCATCAGTAAGAGCAATAAATTACAATGGGTAAAAAGTCTATCAAACAAAAAGAAAGGTGTAAAAAATTGAGATTCAATGATTCCAGCTGACATTTACCTCCTGACTGGTGAATATAAAACTGAGATAATGTAATCATCCAAATGGTAAAGACCTTAGAAATGCACACAGTGCTATAAGGAATTACTTTCTTGCTGCATAGCCTGAGGTGCTTTGACTAGATTTGTGGTATTTTGTGTAAATGCTATAGGTGACCTGAAGTTCTTAATAAGAATATAATAGTGCTGTAACTTTATAATGGCAATGTGGTAATTATTCAGAATACTATTTAGTGAAGATAGTAGAATGAAAGACAAACTATTTAAAAGACAAATGCAATAATCTATCTAATATAGTGCCTGAGTATGATTAAATTAACCTTCATTTACTTTAATGAGCTTGTTATATTAATGAGCAGTAAAAGATATAAACCATTTCTACAGGTTTTGAGCAGTGAAACAAAAAAATCAGTGCAGTGGAAACAAAATACTTATTCAGTAATGCAAAATAAACTCTTGGAAAGTTTCTGTAGTTGATTTGCTAGTAATATTCCGTGCTTGGCATGGAATTATTTCCAGAACTGCAGGTTTCCTGCTACCATCTAGTAACAGATGCCATTTGCCATTTGTATCAAACTGCTGATTGCTGTGGTCTAGTGTCTTATCTTTTCTTGATGAATTATGTACATTAGGATAGTCAAAATCAGTACACAGTGGTTGCTTCAGATTGCTTTATAAATAATGAAAAAAAGTAGAAATTGGGTAAGTAAAAAAGACATTAATTTTATGTATTTAGCAGAATATGGTACTAAAAGCAGTTGATCAGACCTGGAACTTATGAACAGTTAAGAGAATTGCTGTATGATTTCACCTGAGAGGCATTTATATTTGAAAGAACATTATTTTAAGTTATTCATTCGTTGTTTGCTGGTAAGCTTTTTTGGGCAGTGCTGGGTGAGCAGGATTCTGTAAATCTGAAGAAAGTGTCCAAGAGTATAAAATTTTGGAAAAAAATTTCTGACCATTTAAAAAAAAAAAAAAAATCACGTGGTTTACAGACTCTCTATTTAGGAATGAGGTCAATCCTTTAAAGACATTTGCTCTTATTTTAGCTACATGTAGAAATATAAATTGCTCCAAGGGAACCCTTGGCCTGAAGGTTTATTATGATCTGTAGATTAAGCTGCAGTGAGGGTAGATCCCTTCAGTGACAGCTGTAGAGTCAGAAGCAGCATTTTAAGGTTTGAGCAAAAGTTAACTGAACACAAAAGGCTTCTAGTGGCTAAACAGCTCTTGAAGTTGCAGAATAAGTATTATAAAATTGTCTCTACTCCAAGTGTCTATGGTCTGATTTCTGAAATTGCTGGTGCAGACAACAGGAAAATAAAATCAAAGACTGTAATTAGCAACAGCTGTCTTATGTTACCAGCTCTGTTAAAGGTACAGGCCTCTCTCCTCCTCTGTAAAATAGAGATCTGAAAAAAAAAAAAAAGGGTGTTACTTGATAGTTCAGCAATGATCTTTCCTGAGATTAATTATTTTAAATCTCAGCAGCCCAAGTAAAAACAGTATCTCATTTACACACACTCCTCTATGCAGCAGATCTTTTTAATGCTCTCAGAGTTTCTTCTGAAACAGTGATGTTTGTTGATCCTTTTTCCTGTCCCATAGTGCCATTATTTTCATGATATGTGAATTCCAACTAAGGCAGACCAACAAAAATATTCAGAAGACTATTTGTTACTGACTTTTTCATTTTTCAGCTTTTGTAGCTGTTCAGTTTAAAACTTGCATGAAAATACCCAGGGCTTGTTGATAAAGATTTCGCCATTTATCAGTTGAACGTTGTATTTCAAATACATCAAATATGGGAAAAGAGTGGGTTATTTAAAAAAAAAAAAAGAAAGAAAGGAGCAAACAGAAGGCTGAAACGATCTTGTTGCTGAAAAACAAAAGCCACAATTTAAAGGCTTGATGGGAAACTTGTCATTTGATTGCCAATACCTAGTTCTCAGAGAGTCAGAATTATTGTATGGGCTTAGGGTCGAAACACCCAAACAAGTGTAACTTACACCTTCAGTTACTGTAATGAAAATTTTTCTGGAAAACCTTGGATTTTCAGTAAGCAT
The DNA here is from genome assembly GCA_013401315.1 of Balaeniceps rex. Taxonomy (NCBI): domain Eukaryota; kingdom Metazoa; phylum Chordata; class Aves; order Pelecaniformes; family Balaenicipitidae; genus Balaeniceps; species Balaeniceps rex. Next base: position 17,505 of record VYZW01011281.1, read on the forward strand.
TTTCTCTTCATATGAATTACAAAAAAAAGTTACTGTGGTTCAAGTCGCTACTTCATCAACTCCAAAAACCACTACTGTATGTTCAAGATGAAGGAACCCAAGTCAGTTCAAATATATAGATTTAATGATTCCTTATTTGGTTAACTCTGGATTTGGGTATTTCTTTTCCTTCTGATCTATCAACAGGTAAATTTGTCTAAATCTAATGGAGTTGAAATAACACAGACAAATTTAGAGCCAAAGTGCTGAGTTATTTAATTGTATGACAGTTCACATTCAAGATAAAGAATTTCCAGTTTTATCAAATTTCAGTTACATTGAAATTGCATATTCTGGGAAAAAAACAGCAGTTAATTAAGGAAGAAATTTTCCAAGTTACTTAGTTGCTGAAAACTGGGAGGTGCAGTGAAGTTGGAGGTGATGACACCTGTTGAGGGTGACACCAGTGAGGGACAGAAATCAATACAGTATCTTCTGAACAAAAGACAGTGCTTAATAGTTTTCTAATGATATGATTATTGAATAAAGATAGATTTGTCTATAAATAAAAGAGGATAGGATATTTATTATATATCTATAATTATGTAAGTATAATACTAAATGAAATTAATTACAGTTTGCTCTGATGCTAGAGTGGGTCATAAAGTTAGAAAGTTGTAAAACAAAATCTCCATTTAAGTACAGAATTATATTTCAATTTTTCCTCTACTGGTTTGTTAGATAATGAAAACTATCAAAATATAGGATACTGGAAGCATGTGCTGCTAACTACCAGGATCTGGTAGGGGTTTCAAAGATGACAAGCAAGTTGATTCTTCTGAATGACTTCCATGTTGTAGAGTTACAAACTGCGAGGCACTGTGTCTTCAGAGGATGCAGTGTAATAAAGCCTCCTCTTTGCACAAAGGCTCGGCTCATGGGCAATAATGGTCTCGTTCAGAAATATGCTCTGGCTTCAGCTGAGCTTCCTAACTCCTGCTGGCTTCTTCCTGGATGTGTAACTACCATTTTTTGGGGAAAAAAAAGGATATAATCCAGCCCCTTATCCTTTGAAAGGCTGGCACCCTGCTTTAGGGTATGAGTTTCTGGGGAAGAGACTTAGCTAATGTTGATGAATACTGTAAATTAAGTTAAATTCCAGATTCTTGATATTCTTTGTTTTGCCTGTCTCATGATGATTCCTTGAATGATGAATGACTCAACTGAATTCACCTTTCTCATTCTTAGTCATTTTTTAAACTGGTTATGTTGTATATAACATGTCAGGTTGGAGACACCACTCTTGAAATGAAATTTATTTGTTCAACTTAAATCTTGTAAGGTGTTTTAATCTCTGTGATATATTAAAACAGAATTCACAGAATCACAGAATCTTTTGGTTGGAAAAGACCTTTAAGATCATCAAGTCCAACCATACCTGTCCACTACTAAACCATGTCCCTAAGCACCTCGTCTACCCGTCTTTTAAATACCTCCAGGGATGGGGACTCAACCACTTCCCTGGGCAGCCTGTTCCAATACTTGACAACCCTCTCTGTGAAGAATTTTTTCCTAATATCTAATCTAAACCTCCCCTGCCGCAACTTGAGGCCATTGCCTTTTGTCCTATCACTTGCTACTTGGGAGAAGAGACCAACACCCACCTTGCTACAACCTCCTTTCAGGTAGTTGTAGAGGGCGATAAGGTCTCCCCTCAGCCTCCTCTTCTCCAGACTAAACAACCCCAGATCCCTCAGCCGCTCCTCATAAGACTTGTGCTCCAGACCCTTCACCAGCTTCCTTGCCCTTCTCTGGACACACTCCAGCAACTCCATATCCTTCTTGTACTGAGGGGCCCAAAACTGAACACAGGACTCGAGGTGCGGCCTCACCAGTGCCGAGTACAGGGGAAGGATGACTTCCCTGGTCCTGCTGGTCACACTATTTCCGATACAAGCCAGGATGCCATTGGCCTTCTTGGCCACCTGGGCACACTGCTGGCTCGTATTCAGCTGGCTGTCAACCCACACCCCCAGGTCCTTTTCCGCCAGGCAGCTTTCCAGCCACTCATCCCTAAGCCTGTAGCGTTGCATGGGGTTGTTGTGGCCCAAGTGCAGGACCCGGCACTTGGCCTTGTTGAACCTCATACAATTGGTCACAACCCATTGGTCCAGCCTGTCCAGGTCCCTCTGTAGAGCCTTCCTACCCTCAAGCAGATCAACACTTCCTCCCAGCTTAGTGTCATCTGCAAATTTGCTGAGGGTACACTCGATCCCCTCGTCCAGATCATTGATAAAGATGTTGAACAAAACTGGCCCCAACACTGAGCCCTGAGCAACGCCACTCGTGACTGGCCTCCAACTGGATTTAACTCCATTCACCACCACCCTTTGGGCCCGGCCACCCAGCCAGTTTTTAACCCAGCACAGAGTATGCTTGTCCAGGCCATGGGCAGCCAGTTTCTCCAGGAGAATGCTGTGGGAGACGGTGTCAAAGGCTTTTCTAGAGTCCAGGTAGACAACATCCACAGCCTTTCCCTCATCCACTAAGTGGGTCACCTTGTCATAAAAGGAGATCAGGTTAGTCAAGCAGGATCTGCCCTTCATAAACCCATGTTGACTAGGCCTGGTCTTCTGATTGTCCTGGACGTGCTGCGTGATGGCACTCAAGATGAACCGCTCCATAATCTTCCCCAGTACTGAGGTCAGGCTGACATGCCTGTAGTTCCCTGGATCCTCCTTCCATCCCTTCTTGTAGACGGGCGTCACATGGGCAAGCCTCCAGTCATCCGGGACCTCCCCTGTTAACCAGGACTGCTGATAAATGATGGAGAGTGGCTTGGCAAGCCAACAAAGTACTATATTTCTTTTGTATACATTAAACCTCAGAGTGAATGTCTCCACTAAAAACTTTCTCAGAGGCATTTGCAACAAATTTTGGATGAATTAACCATTTGCAGGAGAAGAACTGGTTTTGTGTTTTTCCTCTTTCTAATAAATTTAGCATAAGTCAGTGGGATTATTTTATTTGTTTTAAGTAGTCCCGTATGGCATTACAATGATTTTGAACACAGAGATTGTATTAATGAAAGTCCTGTCCAGGTACCAGCAGTAAGGTAGCTCTCAGCACTTGATCAGTCATTTCTCAATTCTATCAAGTATGTAATTCATTAAATAGGTAAAGTTCATTGGTGCCCAGTAACCTGAAACATTCCTTTATCCCACGTATATAAAATGTGTCCTTCCCTTATATATGTTGTTATGTAGATCTGTCACGATCCAAACTGGGCTGCCCAGGGAGGATGATGGCGGTTCTGTGATTCCCTTGGGCTAAATTAAAGTGAAACAACACCAAACAATCGATTAAACACTTTATTGATGGTAACTTGGAAAGCGTAATGGTAGGCAACCTGAACTAGGAAAGCGTAATGGTAAGCAATGTGGGTTCTAATTGGAATACTTATAAGAAGAAAGAAAAAAAAAAAGAGGAAAAGGAGAGAGAGATATCACCACCCTTGGATCCCATGATGTCGATGGTAAATGTGGCAGTCCTCCGGTAGTGGGCGTGCATGTGGCTCCTTGGAGTTGTGTCTTTTATAGACCAGTTCCCACCTCTCAATCGCGCCAGTCCCGCCCCCTTGAGGACTTCGATGGTTCTTGTTCCAGAACGTTCTTGATCTTCTGCGCAGGTGCCATTGTTGGGGGGTGGTCGCGAGGGGTCTTTCAGGTGGTTGTGAGCCCCTTCTTCAAATGAACTCTATATAACCTCTGGCCACATATGGTGAGTTGTAAGGCACTTCAGAAGGTTGAACTGCGCATTCTCCAACACACCTCCCACGCTCTCTGTGCCAACCGACTTCTCACCTGTGGTTTAGTGTTGTTATGCAGACCCTAATTTGTTGCTATGGAGACCTTAACTTGTCTCAATGCAGACCTTAACTTGTCTCCCACAATGTTTGAGACATCAACATACATTAACTCTTTCAGTCTCTCACAAGATCAGATTAGAAATATAAGTAAAAGGCTGTCTATATCAGTATAGTGGAAATTTCTCAGGACAAGAAAATATTTATCAACTAAGCTGAGATTTGTTTCTGAAATTTCCCCTATTAACCGTTATTCTAGTTAATTACTGTATTTTGTAGTGTGTCGATTCTATGTTAAAAATATACAAGCAAAAAAAAATTCTGGAGTAACTCAGAAGGCTCCTAGCTGTGGCAGATCTATGAATATTATTCTCCCCAAAACTGAAAAGAAGAACTTACTTTCTTGGTATGCTTTATTCAGTAGTATTTCATACAGAGAAACAAAACATATATGATGTTTCTGTTCAGTATATTTGGAATTTTAATTAAGGGCATGAACACAAAAGAAAAAAATACAATTGATAGTAAGGGGAAGATGTCACATAACAGTGAAGGTATGGTAAGAAAACTGAAAGAAAACAAGGTAAAGATTTTGGGTAGAAGTGAGTATAGAGAAACTTCAGTTGCAGTATCAGTAGAAAAAGTCCCTCATTCATGACGAGAGAGTGAAAAAGGATAGTCATGCCTGAGACAGAGGGAAGAGCAAATAGACTGGAGGGTGGGACAGAAGATTCGATGCACAAAAAGGGATTACTGTATATGCAGTGATGTTTCATTACATGGGGAAATAATTCGGAAAAGGGACATAAAAGAGGTAAGAGACAGGAAGAGTAAGAGAAATGAAATGATTGAACTCAAAGACAAGGCAAAAAGAGCAATTCATTACTGCATTAAGAGAGCGGTCAGGAGTGGGTGTGGGGGCCAGTCTGAACTATGCTGATTCTGTGGCAAGCAGTTATCTACTGATTGACATCTGCTGCCGAAGAAAATGCTATTTTCCAACAAATTGGACTTCCTTAATTTTTTGATTTTTTGTTCCTTCTACAAAGTCTTTTGAGAAATCAGGGTGAATTGCTTTTCTCTTGGCATGAATTTGTGAATTATTTTTTAAGTACAAAACCAAACTTTATTATAGACATAGTTCCTGTTACAAGTGTGTGAGCAAAGGAAAAAAAGATCTAGTGTGGAGGCAGTTCAGTTGTCCCTTAGTATTTTCAAATGTGTATGTTTCTCTGTGTATATTAAGAATCTATTTGGTCTGATCATTTATTGCTCTCATGTAAGATAAATTCATCCAAATGTGCTGTTCTTAAAAATGGTATGTGACTTAAGCAGCTTTGTACACTTAAGTCTCTGTGAGCAATTTCTGCAGTTCCTTGAACAGATTTTTGCCATTTACTAACCAATAGTTTGGCTTTTGTTTTTTTGTATAGTCATCTCCTTTTTTTGTGATAACTTGTTACGGAGCATGTAAACCTGGCTTTGCGAATTTGTTCCTTTATACAGTTTAAGAATTTGAGACCTTGTTTAAAACCTTAGCTTTATGTAGCACATTATATAGAAAGTTTTTGTTTGCAAGCTTGACCAGTGCACATCGTAAGTTAAAATGTTGTTGACTTTGGTGAAATTCTGCCCCCTTTGTGCTTGGCTTCAGCTTAGCTGGATTTCAGCCTTTAAGGGATGGCTCATTTTGTTCATACTTTTGCTTTCTATAAGTGCAGATACATAAAATAGCTGACAAGTCAGAAAAATAAACAGTATGTATATAAAAAATCTTTAATATTACAGTGCATCTTTTACTATTTTGAAGATTCAAATAAAACTCAAAAAAATTGTCACCATGCTGAATAATATTTGTTTATATCGTTTTATACTTCAAAAACCCATGACTTCAAGCAAATAACTCATACAAACTCACCGGTGCTAAAGAATCCATTGTGAAGGGTGAGCTTTTTTGTTCTTGTTCTGCCTTTAACATCTGGCTCAGATAATGAATTCTTTTTATTTAGCATTCTCCTCCTTTTATGTTTTGTTTCTCTCAAACCTGACAGTTGCTATTCTGCTTTCAAAGCAATTGTCATATTAATCATCTCCAGGTGATTTGTGTGTTTAGTTCTCTTTTAAGTAAGATAGAAAGAAAAAGATATAGTGATATGTCCATTAGATGGATGGACAAGAAATTATAAAATTTCTAAGGAAAATGGGACCTGGGCTGTCTGTTCAGTGAGTAGCCAGGACTTCAAACTGTGATTTATATTGCTGTAATGAAATGGAGACCTTGTTGATGCATAAGGTAAAAGGAAAATTTGATCTGTCACTCAGTCCTGGAGGTGTTTCAGGAGACTGGGAAAAAAATCCAGTATTTTTAATAAAAAGAAACAGAGCTAAGTGTCTACAGAACAGGGATATTTACCTGCCCTACCAGCATTTTTTCTCGCATGTAAGACAAGAAAAGCTTTAATACTTGGAAGGATGCTAGAATTTAGACTGATGCCAGACTAAATCTAAAGATTATGCTTGTTCTGTTTTTCAGCTGAATCTTTAAAGAGAAGCCTGAACAATTGAAGGCAGAAAATTATTAATTTAGATAAAGTCTACTGTACTGAAATTGATGCCATGAATAGTTGTTTAAATAAAGGATGCTTTCTCATACGTCTTAAAAGATTTCTACGCCTACCAGGTCCTGATGAAGTAACTGAACATGCATCTTTGTTACAAAATATCACTTTTTATTTTATAAATTTAGGGGGGGAATTCAAACTTCCTTTTTAATTAAGGCCATTTTAATTGTCATATTCAAGTGTAATTGTTGCCCATAATCTCCGATCCACACATCGCCAGGAATAATAGGGGCAAAAACTTGTTTTTGTTCTGTGTTTAATCTGGAATTTAATAGTATTTGATGTTTTCATTAAATCTCTGGTTTCTGGAGTCACTGATATACAGAAAATTATTACACAAAATTTACATAAAGTGTTTAGTACTTAAGGTTCAGAAAAATCTCTTGAAAAGGTATTTGAATAAAAATTATTCAGTCATGAAAGACCAGGCCCTAATTAAGCTGCTCAGATATTAGAAAAAGTATCTGACTTGTATACTATGTCATTTCTGCTTCATACCAACTTTCCTATTAATCTATATTTTCCATCCTGATCATTAATTTTATTTCAAATACACTAGTAGAAATATTTCAAAATTCAAAGTATAGTTTTTCAGTATTGTCAACTTCTTTGCTGCAACTAAATAGCTGTTTGTAACCAAGTTATTTGTTTTAAATCACTTCTGTATGAAGTGTCCAACTAATTCTGAAAAGTGAAATCAAGTGTGTGAACACTTGAATAGAGAAAAAGTGTAAAAGCAGTTATCTTCATTTTTGTTTTTCTCGGTGTCTTCCTGTATTCCAGCTGAAGAGAAAAGGCAAAACCTCTCAAACCTCAAAACCTCATTCCACTTCTCCAAAATTTTCTTATGAGTGATGTAATTCTGCTATTCAGTACAGTTTTTCAGTATTTTCAACTATACTCAAAAACCAAAATACATACGAATCTTCTGTCCTGCATTTAATGACAACAGGTATTTGGAAAATTCAGACAAATACTTTAGCTCTACTTTCACAAAAATACATGAATAAAACATCACATATACATTTTTCTTTTCTGACTTATTTAGGACCTGACCTTTCATCCATCTCTTTACTTACCCTTTCCATCAGGAGATGAACCCTGACTCCAGTGTTTCCAGGGCCTATGCCAATCTTGCAGAACTTTTGAGTGGATACAGAAAGTAACTTGATTTTAATAGGACCCCATTTTTGTTAATGGTTTATTTGTTTTCATAACACTGCTGTAGAAATCAGTTCCCATGACATTATCTAACGTCTTTGTCACACTGAGAAATTTTGCTCTGTACAGAACTCTTTAGAAATTGCTTCATAAAATTGTTCCTGACTGCAGAGAATAACGTGTTCCAGGTAACATTGTAGAGATTCGCCTCTCTGTTTCATGTAACCATCCGTGGCTCTTTAGCAATGTGATTAAACCAGCAGCAACATAATTAAAAACAAGTGGCACAAAAAATATTCCCAACATTAAAGGACCTTTTTCCCCCCACTTTGATTATATGGTTTTTGAAAGATTTTTCACAGGGTATCTTTATTTATACATGCAGATATATAGTTCAGCCTCGAGCTTGTACTGCTTTCTTCCTTGAACTCATTCTTAACATTACAAACAGGGGCACTAAGTTGCTGCTTTGTGATTTACAAGGACTTACTTGGTGCTATTATGGCAGAACGCAGTATTGCCTTCCATATTTCAAGGTAGGCTTTTAGAGTAGTTATAATTTAACATTTCATATCGCAGAGCACTCAAAGGCTGAAACTAAGTTGGAGACACCCCTTGTACTCAACACGCTCAATAAGTAAACTGGTCTTGCTCCAAGGGGTTGACAGGCTGGAAAACACAAAATAACTAGGAAATGAGACAAATAAAAAAATCAGCAAGAGAGAGATGGTAGCTGGTAGCAGCAGTGTGGAACACAGACAAGTTCTAACCATTTGCCAGTGGGAACGTTGTTTGTGTCTCTTGTTTTCTAAGCTACCAAAACTCTTGCATTCCTCTCTATTCTTCTTTTATTGCTCCTATTTGGGGAAAAAAAAAGAAGAAAAAATTTAATTCATAACTCCACTGTAATAAAATAAGTTTGAGAGCAGGCAGGAATTCAGCCTGCATTAACGGACAATTCTAATCAGGAGCATGACTTCATGTTAATGGTACACAGATTGTGTATGATTGATTGCGGAGATGTACTCCACCTACACCAAAAGATATTTGAGGTTTTGTTTGCAGTTACAGCAGCGTTGTTTCTTCCTCTGCTATTTGTATTAATTGAAGATTTTTTGACTAAAATCCGTCTTCAGTATCATCAGTGCAAGTTCAACATTTTCAGAGGACCCAACTTTTGGAAACTGAGGGGAGTTTGACAAGCAAATCTGTTGGTGGTTTATGATAAGAAGTAGAATCTAGCTCCCTTCCACTTACCTGTGCTGCTACTTAAGGACTAAAAAGGGTAGTGAACAGTAAAAAGTAAATTTTGTCTCTAAATACACAGTGAATCAGATCTAGTAAAACTTTCAAATTGGACCTATGGTTCGTGAGAAATATAAAGCAAACCATTAGTTAGGTTGAGATTGGTCAAAGTACCGTTGACCTCAGTAGGAGCAGAACTAAGCCAATGATGTGTACTGATGAAAAAGTTCCACCTACTTCATGATTAGTTTTGGATGACTTGTTATTTACTTTATTCCTTCTAGCTTTTAAGAGGATGAGTTACCAGTTATGTCAGCATTTATAACATCAATATCTTAAAGTTGCAGGGCAGTAGAAGAAAATACTTCATGGTAAACTGGTTCTTCTATATGATTTTTTTATATCCTTAAAAACAGCAAGTTTAAAAAATACACAGAAGTCTATTATCATTTCACATACAATGAGAAAGAAATATATCTTGTGGAAGAGAGTTTGTATAATAGGGTAACTTAGGTGAGAACAGAATGCGTAAGATATTGTTGTAGTTTAGCCCCAGTTGGCAACCAAGCAGCAACACAGCTGCTCACTAACCCTCCCCCCCGCTGGGATGGGGGAGAGAATCGGAAGAGTAAAAGTAAGAAAACTCGTGGGTTGAGATAAGAACAGTTTAATAATGGAAATATTATAATAAATAATAATAATAATAATAATTTTAAAAATTTTAACGAAAAGGAAAATGGCGAGAGAAAGAGAGTGTCCTGGTTTCAGCTGGGTTAGAGTTAGTTTTCTTCCTAGTAGCTGGCATAGT
>VYZW01011281.1:46251-66719 GCA_013401315.1 Balaeniceps rex
CAGTTACTAACCTTGAAAGTCATATCTTTTTTTATATATATTTTTAGGAACCTCCTCTAGCTTGACATACTTCTTATTCCTTTCTTGGTTATACCAAATGCATTATAGTTTCATTTTGGAGAAATAAAGATATAATTTTCAGCACTTGATATGCTCAACTGATATAACAAGAATAAACTGTCCTCATTCGATTTTGAACCTAGAAAGATTTATTGACAAGTAGTCTGTCACATTCTGTCATTTCATAGAAATTTCCATCTTGTATAATGATCCCTTGTTAATACAGGACGATGAATGCAGAAGCAGGACATTTCCACATAATATTTAGTCCATCTGTATAAACTTCAGATGTCTTTTCCACTAAGATTATTTTTCTGTTGGTCCATTTGAATTCCTCATGCCTTCATTGCCTTCTTAACAGGGTTTTCTCTTTCAGTGGATGTTGTAATTGAGAGAAACTAAATGAACCCCCACTATCCCCATTTGTCTTTAAGGCAAGATAACCACTTACGCAACTTTCAGTCCAATTTTGGTCACTGAAGCATTTTACTGGTTCTGATTAGTCCCACAGAGTGGGAGCATCCTCATCTTGTCAGTTCAAAAGAGTCATTAAAACTTGTGTAAGCTGTGGTGATGCATGAGCTAGGGGTATGTAAATTCCCTGTTAGCGAATGCAGTCTTCATCTTGTCAATTTTTTGCTGCCTGCTGTTAACTCTGCAGGTAACCCAGTGCAGCTGATAGAGGAAAAAATATGGAAAGCAGATTGCTTGTAAAGAAGTAGCTGAGGTGATCCTTACATGTTCATAATTAAGCTCCTTTGGAAGATCTTGTATTAGAACTGATTTTCACATCATTTGTGTAGAATAACAATGTAACATAACTTCTGTAAAAACAGGTTGTAACAAATCTGAAATTTTCCCTGAGTATAGAAAGAAAAAAACAGAGGAATTAGCACAGCAATTAAGTAACACCACTTACTAAAAAGACAAGTTTTAATAGGAAGGATTCAGGTAATATCTTTCTTTTGAGCTGCTTTCATTTGTGCTGCTGGCACTCAGTGCATGAGGTGGTTCATCTTAGCTGACACCAGTGTAGAGTTACAGGGGTGATGTGCATTTGAGTTGACCTTGAAGAGTATCTCCATTGCAACTGAACCAAGCAAACTACTTAAGGGTTGGGTTTGTTGTTTGTTTTTGGTTTTTTTTTTTAATCTTCCAGTGATTTTGAACAGTTGTTTTTTTCTAGTAAATGCAAGGTCAAGTACTATTCTTCATGCACATTTCAGTTCTCCAATGACTACCCATCAGCTTGGCAGGACAGTGATACTATATAATGAAATTCAGTACAGAACCCTACCGAAGTTTGATTTAATGTAAAAATATTTGACAATACTTAAACTTGAATGTCGATGCAATCCATGTTATAAGAAGGAACAATTGTATTTAAACTGATTAGTATTACCAGTGTGCAAAAATTAACTGTGATATTTTTTCTCAGTCCAAATCATTTTCCAAAAGCAATCCACTTAGCAAGTACCTGGCAATTTTCATATAAATTTGTTCATTGCTCTTGTAACGCACATACCAGCTGTATTGTAATGTCCTTTCAGTATTGTTTGAGTAAGTACCTATCTTAAATCAAGGCTTTTAATTCTGTTTCAAAAAAGTAAAGGCAAACTTTTTTTTAGTTCAGTTTAGAAATTGTGGGAGTATGGGACTTAAATGTCATTAACGATATGAATGACAAAACTTGACATTTCTAATTTATTCATCAATATATAGAATAGTGTTTTTACACTGAATTAGACTTCTTGCATTGAAAATGAAATTTGCTACTGTAGGAAAACAAAGGGTAATATACTAATGCCACACCACGTTCCCGTATTTTTCTTTGTAGTTGTGCACATATCTAAGAAGAAGCAAATGGACTACACAGGTTACTAGGTTAGGTTCTATGCAAAAGCCTAAAGACAGAAGGGGGTTTTAGGATTGTTACTGCCAAAAATGTTTGTCACATTGTTCTTGTACATCAGCTCAGAGAACTGGGGTAGTCTCTCCCTGCTGGCATTCCTTTAGTGTCACCAGTTACTTCTATGAGCAAGGACCAAGTGGAGTCGGTTTGCCTCACCACAGGCATTTGATACCATAGCAGATGCTCTAGACATTTTTCAGATCTGACAAACAAAACTGAATCAATGGTGAAGATGCCTGCCTTTCTGAAGAGGCAGCCCAAGGCCAGTCAGGATGCCCAGTTTTAAGTGTCTGTAGATACCTGTGGCCAGGCATCTCAATCCCACCTCCTCAATGATTCCCATAGTCAAGGTGCCCAAGTATTACCTGTTCATTAGCTAATAACTGCTAATTGTTTTTGAATGATGATAACGTGTTTGTGTGTGGCAATATTATTTTGTCAGAATCTGGCAGTGGTACACAAGACCACGAGAAATTGTCATTTGGTGTAACCAAGGTAGAAACACACCCTTTTAAGTCTCTGCGTAAAAGTCTCTGCGTGTACCTATTATGTTGCTGTAATACGTACACACCAAGGCACTGCTGAGGCAGACGAAGAATTTAACTACCTAAATTGACTTGGTACCTCAAAGAGTGGGAACGGCTGCACTTGTTTCTTTTCAAATCTTGCTTTCTTATCTGACTTTCAGCGGTTGAGATCTCAGTACCCTGCTGGGCTTTCCAAAGTGTATGTTGGAAACCTTAAACATATTAAATCCTAAGGTATACTTTGTTGATGTGCTGGAAGCTGATGGCAATGTAGAAGACTTCAAAGTCTTAACAAGTCACAGATGTTTTCCTTTAATAAGGTAGGCTCTTAACTAACTGCCGTTTTAACTCTGTATTTCATCATTTGCAGGTCAAAACAGCAAAATGATGTCTAATAATCTGTTCAGAAATTCTGTGTCATCTTTAATGTACACCTGTATTTAAAAGCTGTTAACAGCAAGGTTTTCTCAGTGCATTCACTTTCAATCCAGTTTGTATCTGCACATTTTATAAGTTGTTATGCAGAGAAGGACTCCGTCTTCCAGGTGGATTCTGGTCTACTAACTCTTTGATTCTGAAAAATAAATATTGATGTCAGGAGCAATATCTGAATGAGCAAAGAGAAAACAAACAAACAAACAAGGAATTCTTTACCAAACAGCCTGGGACATAATGCTTTCTTTTTGTTTTCTTACCAGCTTTTCCTTGTATCATAATCACCCATTTAGAACAAAAGTCAGTTTTTCCCTTGTGGGTCAGTACACTGAGAATGAGATATTTGGCTATTACAGCTAGAACATAAGAATGAGAAAAATGAATGTTTTCGTTATTGATTTTCACCCATTCAAGTGGTTTCTCTTTCTTTTTAATGTCTGAGCAAAGAGCTCGGTTATTTTGTAGTGCTTTATTGAGGTCTATAGGCAGCTTGTTTGGAGAGACATCATACTTTGAGCCCGTATCAGCTTTCTGTCTCTCTACCTTACCACAGAGAATCTATGACACTACTTAATAGGCTGTTTTAGAATAGAAAAAATAATACAGAACTGGCAAGTTTGAGATGCACATTGTATGTTGTCATATTGTTGTATGTTTAAAAAATTATTTTCAGAGTAATATAATGTATTCAGATATTGTGAAGTATTTCTCACAGTTTCTTGTAAGTTGTTAATTCACAATACAGCAGAGACTTTCTCACTGGAACTGTGTTGGTTTCTCTTTAGAAGTTCCAGCAGCATAAACCTACTCCTACTGTACTTCGTAGTGACCTGCTGTATCAGTAATTTGTTTTCCAGGAGATGAAAATTGGTTTTCCTCTTATCTGTAATGATCCTCATACATACAATGAGTGTACAGTGACGGTTGGACTTGATGATCTTAAAGGCCTTTTCCAACCAAAAGATTCTGTGATTCTGTGATTCTGTGATACTACTAGCGTGGAGCCATGCAATCAGCACTTTTTTTGAGCATCACCATAATGACAGCGTGGTGAAGGGTTTTGCCTGTCAGAATTATACCTTTTACATTCAATTTAACAGGACAACTGAGGGTGGCTTTTTTGTTCTCATTACTGGAGATTATTTTCCTTTTTACTTGTTTCAGATTCCTAATAACATTAAAATTTATGAGCAATTTTTAAACATTTTGAGTGTGTTCAGAAAAAATACAGTACATAATTCTGATGATTATCACTTGCTTACTAGCCTCTAAGATTGTTTCCTGTAAAGACAACTTTTGTGAAAGTTATGAGGATTAGCAAGTGAAAGTAAACAAAGGGCAATTTTAGTTTCAAAGACCATGTTTTGCAGGGTTCTGCCTCTGCTTAAATACTTTTTGATTATTACTCAAATCTTTTTTTTACTTATTTTAAAATAATAATATCTGGTGATTTTTTTAATTACCAGTAATTGTCATTATTGGTTTGCTTCTCACAATCATTCTGTCTTTCAGGTATTCCCTTTTCTAAAATACTTTTTAAGGTCATGAACCTGGAGTCTTAATCAACTGGACTATAAATGCACCCATAAAAACCTTCATCCACTTCATTGTGACTTCACACTGGGTGGTGGGTTGACCCTAGCTGGACACCAGGTGCCCACCAAAGCCACTCTATCGCTGCCCTTCTCAACTGGACAGGGAAGAGAAAAAATACAACAAAAAGCTCATGGGTCAAGATAAGGACAGGGAGAGATAACTTACCAATTACCGTCATGGGCAAAACAGACTCGACTTGGGGAAAATCAGTCTAATTTATTACCAGTCAAATAAGAGTAGGATAATGAGGAAAAAACCCAAATCTTAAAACACCTTCCACCCACCCCTCCCTTCTTCCCAGGCTCAACTTCACTCACGATTTCTCTACCTCCTCCCCCTGAGCGGCGCATGGGGACGGGGAATGGGGGTTACAGTCAGTTCATCACACATTGTCCCTGAATCTCCTTGCGCCTCAGGGGAGGAATCCTCACACTCTTCCCCTGTTCCAGCGTGGGGTCCCTCCCATGGGAGGCAGTCCTCCACGAACTTCTCCAATGTGAGTCCTTCCCATGGGCTGCAGTTCTTCACAAACTACTCCAGCCTGAGTCCCTTCCACGGGGTGCAGTCCTTCAGGAACAGACTGCTCCAGCATGGGTCCCCCACAAGGTCACAAGTCCTGCCAGCAAACCTGCTCCAGCGTGGGCTCCTCTCTCGCAATGGTCCTGTCGTGGTTTAGCCCCAGTCGGCAACTAAGCAGCACGCAGCCGCTCGCTCACCCTCCCCCTCCCCAGTGGGATGGGGGAGAGAATCGGAAGGGCAAGAGTAAGAAAACCCATGGGTTGAGATAAGAACAGTTTAATAATTGAAATAAAATAATAATAATAATAATAATAATAATAATAATAATAATAATAATAATAATAATTGTAATGAAAAGGAGAACGAGAGAGACAAACAAAACCCAGGGAAAAGAAAACAAGTGATGCAACCGCTCACCACCCGCCGACCGACACCCAGCCGGTCCCCGAGCAGCGATCGCTGCCCCCCGGCTAACTCCCCTCAGTTTATATATTGAGCATGATGTCATATGGTATGGAATAGCCCTTTGGTCAATTTGGATCAACTATTTTGGGCTGTGCCCCCTCCCAACTTCTTGTGCACCTGGCAGAGCATGGGAAGCTGAAAAAGAAAGTCCTTGACTAGCCTAAGCACTACTTAGCAACAACTAAAACATCAGTGTGTTATCAGCATTCTTCTCCTACTAAATCCAAAACACAGCACTATGCCAGCTACTAGGAAGAAAAGTAACTCTAACCCAGCTGAAACCAGGACAGTCCACAGGTTCTGCCAGGAGCCTGCTCCAGCGTGGGCTTCCCATGGGGTCACAGCCTCCTTCAGGCATCCACCTGCTCTGGTGTGGAGTCCTCCACGGGCTGCGGGTGGATATCTGCTCTCCCATGGACCTCCATGGGCTGCAGGGGGACAGCCTGCCTCACCACGGTCTTCACCATGCAGGGGAATCTCTGCTCCGGTGCCTGGAGCACCTCCTCCCCCTCCTTCTTCACTGACCTTGATGTCTGCAGAGTTGTTTCTCTCACATATTCTCACTCCTCTCTGTGGCTGCAGTTGTGCAGGTTCTTTTTTTTTCCCCCTTCTTAAATATTTTATCCCAGAGGCGCTACCACTGTCGCTAATGGGCTCAGCCTTGGCCAGTGGTGGGTCTGTCTTGGAGCCAGCTGGCATGGGCTCTATCGGACATAGGGGAAGCTTTCAGCAGCTTCTCACAGAAGCCACCCCTGTAGCCCCCCCTGCTACCAAAACCTTGCCATGCAAACCCAGTACACACTGGAAGTGTATTACATTCTAATACTGAGTTTGATTCAGAAACAAGTATAATTCAGAAACAGGACACATTTTTCCAATATTTTTGGAAACGGCAATGTAGCATCTGCAAGAATTTATAAAGAAAAAAAAAGGAACATTCAAAAATCAGTCTTTCTATATATTCTCCCAGCTGTCTTCCCTCACAGAGAGGAGGGGAAATAAAACAGGTATTTGGAAAACATGAATAAGAAAAAGTGTTAGGTGGACCTAGTATCTATTTATATACTTGTAACATCAGTAGGCACTTTTCAATAAATGACTTGTTTCCTATTTCATAGAGAGGAGAGTAAAGAATAAGTTTTCTTGAATAGAAAAGAGGTAGAGCAGTGTTGGGAGATGAAGTACCTTGGAGCAAGGCTGCAAAGGAGCTGGTGTGAGCCTGTAGGAAGGTTGGACGGTGTTAAGCAGAGGAACAGGAACTGAGCTGTGGTTGGATAGGCCTTGTGGGAGACAGTAAGCATCCCAATGGAAATGGTACACTGGGATGAGAGCCTCTGGAACATATGAGTGGATTTTTAAGACTCAGCAGTCTTTTTTTTTTCTTTTTCTGGAGGTCAATCTTGTGCCCTTATTCCAAGACCGCATCAGCTATATCTTAATCTATACTGACAGATATTTGCCTAATGTGCTCTTAAAAACAGTTTTGTTTTACTGAATCCTGTTTTCTTCAATGCATGGTATGTAAACTGGTTATTCCTGTTTAAAGGATATTCCAATTAGGTTATAATTCCTTTCTGTTTGCATTATCTAGTAAAAATGGATAGGGTCAGAACTTCCACGTTGTGCCCTGTTCTCACAGCTTCTCATGTGACCTCTTCTTCAGTCCTGCTACATGATTTCTAAGCATTGGGGTAGCTCTAAGTCATGGATGGGGAGTAATTCTTTCACTGTTTTGTAGCTGACAAGAAGGAACAATCTTTCACTCATGATCACCCAGCTTCATATCTTGCCAGTCACTTCACCAACTTTATCCCCCACGTGCTGTTCCAGCATCTCCGGAGATCAGTTTTCAAATCCTCATTTCCTCTGTGGTAACTTAAAGATTATCTCAGACATCGTTGATCATATATCCTAACTTTGCTACTTAGATAGGCTTCTGAATAAGATGTTTCTAAACTGTGTAAGTAAAAGGAAAGTAAATATGACAGAAAAAAACAGGGTGTCCAGTTAGAAAAAAATGACTGAAATATATTCCACTTCTAATTAGCAACAATATATGCTTTTAGTAAGTCATTCACTTACCAGTATATTTTATTTAATGAACTCTAGATTATTGTTTTATTCAGTCTGAACTGTGAGCCACTCTGCACACAGTTATCTGGTTCGTCATGGGAGAGCCTCAAATGGCAGGTGAATATTTTACATGTACTTTTTATAGTTACTGAGACATTACCATACAATCATTAATGAATCAGAGCAGAACTATTTACATCTGCATGACAGTCAGCAAATCATTTTGAGAAGGTTTTCATAGAGTGGTTATTTTGTACGGAGATGGTACCAGTTATTAGTGTGAGGGTTTTTGCACAGCTGGTGAATGTTTCTAGGGCTATGTATGGGTGACTATCCATCACTTGTACTGCTTGATTGGCAGAGACAACTCTTTTTTACTGTACTTGGAAAAACCCCAAACAGCTTATAATGGAAAAAACAAACTTTTGTTAAAAATCATGAAATCATGAAATGAAAAACTGCCGGACTACGTTCTTTCTTTTTGTTGATTACTATAAATTAATAAAAATAACAGTGCACATGCAAATTTTTCTCTCAACCTTGACATCAGTATTGCCTGAAGATGGGCTAACTGTTTTGTTTTATTCTATAGTTATGCAATTATGGAGTATTTAATTAGTTACACATTAAAAATGTGTCTATCAGACAGTAAATATCTCATGTATATTTTCTGAAAAAGTGTTCTGTGTGTGGAGTTGTTAGTTCCCATGTTTTCTTGTCAATTTTTTTTGGAAGAAGTGTCTCATTTTTGAATCAAGCTTTGTCTCATGGGAACGTGAGATCCATTAACCGCATATTAAGGTTAGTACGTAGGTCGGTCAGAAGACGGGGTGATGAGTTATTTTTAGATGTTAAGAAAAGCTAAGATAAGTTCATAATAGGCATGATAATAGACAGTCACTAATCAAAATCTGAAAATGGGTTTTTAATGCATACTGTGCCACGTGTATTTTGAGCTGATATTAAGAGACTGAAGTTGTGCAATACTTCAGACCTTAAATTAATGTCTTTGTGAACACGTCAAACAAATGTGGCATGAAAATAGAGGCATGAAGTTTGCCTGGGTGTTTCTTGATGAAATAAGCGAAGAGCTACTGAACCCATATTAAAGAAAGCTCTGGTATTCTTTGATTTCTAAAAGATTAGTGGCTTCTCCTATTTTTTAGTATGAGCTGTTCAGTGCTTTTTGAATGAAGGATCTTGGGATATGTGCATGTTTGAGCACAAGAAGATTATGATGAACTTCTTTGGTATCGTTTGCAGACTCTCACTTAAAATTATCTGGTCTCTCTTCCATTTTTAATCATGTTTACATCAGTGTCTTTTCTGAAGTTGACACCTTTTGGATACGAGGAGAAAATTATTGTTATGGTAAAGAAAGAAGTTTAATAAAAAGCCTAAAGTCTTCTTTGAACACTTTGTCATGAGGTTGTGTTGCATATTATGCATAATGTTGCTGGAGAAGAATTTTGGATTGCCTAATTCGGGAATAACGGAGTGTTGTAGAGGAAGATTATTACCAAAACTCTCTGTGTTGTGTGTCTGTATATTTATATAATAAACTTATCCTATAATTAAAATATCTTCTGTAAAAAAAAATACAAATGATTTTTAAACAACTATCTAGATTCTTAGCAGCACTTAGATTAATTTCAGCAAAGGTTAAGCAGAAAATTTTTGAAGTATTGAACTTCAACTTCTTCATCCTGAATTTGGTCCTTAATCACCCCTAGCCAGTGGACACTGGAATAGCTTAAAGACTTATTTAAATCACAGCAGTAGGAATTGTCCCTTAGGCCAGAACTAGTCTGTTAAATGAATAAGTGCTAGAGAATACTTCCAGGCACTTGAGCTGAATTGGCCATACTGTTAAACTGTCAAATGTTCCCTGCATTGTTTTTGACCTGGCCAACTTTCACTCTCCCAAACAGGACAATATTTCACAGAAATTTAAATTCTATTAGATTTCATTTCAACAAATATTGGAAGATTTTTTGGGTTTGCATTCTGTACAAATTCCATAAAACTGCTTATTTTTTATCAGATTAAAAACCTTCTGTGGCAAGGCTTTGTCTTCTAGTCTCAGCTTACATGGAAAAGGAAACTGCTTCTTCAGTGTAAAAAAGGGAAATTAATGCTTTCAAACTGTTTATGAAATTATTTCTAATAACTCTTTTGTTGTGTGAAAATTCAGCATTAATATATAGTTTTTCCAATATTTGCATATCACTGCTAACTTATTTTTAGGTCACGTATTTAAGGCAGCAGGTTTAAAAATTAGGTTAATTTCTACAGTTATTACCTCTGTGTGCGTATGTGTGCAGATACGCTTTTTTACAGAAGAGAATTGCAAGTAATTTTCTTTCTATTGTGAGTCCATTCATGAAAGTAGTATATTAGACTAGGAACCTATTGATCGAATTGTTTGCTTTCTATGCAGTTTCCATTTTTTACCCTGATAATCACTGGTTCTTTTTGTTGGTGATACTGTTGCTCTTGAGCAGCAAATGAAAGACTGAATGGAAGTAGAAGAATATATAGAAGATAATACACAGTGTGTAAGCCTTCTAGACTACGGGAGAGTCCTCTAAATGCATGTCTTGCTCCAGCGAGCCCAGCCTGAATGAGGTGTCAAGCCTCTGAAGTACTGTCAGGTGCTCATCGGCAGTTTGCCATTAGCCTTCTCAGTGTCCTTCTTGTGATGACTGTAGAAATGCAGTTGTGACATGACTTAGATTGTACTGCAACTTAAGAAGTAGGTCATAGCCTTAAATGCAGATTCATAGAGAAAGCATAAAACTGGTGCTTTTGGAAGGCAGTACCTTTGTATTCCAAGTAGCACCAAGGAAGACCCAATGCAGTGCTGCGTACATGAATAAATATTTAGTTCAAGCTCTGTGTGTGAATTTGTGTATAATGTCCCTGACCATGTATTTCACAGGGAATACTATGGGAATACATTTCAAAATGGTTTAGTTCATATATTTAAATAGTAGAATTATTAGAAGTAATAGTAGTAATAATAATAATCATGGTACTTACCAACCACCTGCCCTTTTTGTTAGGTGAGATTGAGGTATCCTAGAGAGCTCTTGGAACGCTCTAGTTCTAGTGACTGGTCACTAGCTACTCCTGCATATGTTCATATGTATGAACAGTAACACAGCTTGTATGTACATTGAAATCCAATCAGATACCACTAAGACACATGGATTAAAATGATGAAGGAACAATAAATCAGTAGGGCTAATGCTGTAAAATGCTTTGCACTTCATAGGACAGACAGGTCTGGGAACTACATTGTGCAAATTGATTCCTTATACCTGTGGATCATCATCATCATCTTGAAAATTTTCTGTAGATGCCCTCCTAATACAACTCAGAGCCAAGGACTTAACATGCAAAGAGCAGTAGAACACTGGAAGCACGTTGTAATAAAAATATTATATATGTTATATATACATTTTGTATATTATATATTGTTATGTTATATATATGTTACTATATGTATTATAAAATGTATATATGTCTATATTATCATTTCAAGGATATTGTAAACTATACTTTTTTGGATGAGGTCCTCTTTAAAGCTGTGGAAGTCTGCATGTCAGTTTAGTTTGGGAAACAAGATTCACTCTTAAAAGTGATGTTCCAAAAACTTTTGTTAAAGGAGGGATAGAATTAAAAGGATTGATTATACAGTAGTGGACCACAGGGTTTAGGTCCATTACATCATTCACAGAGTAATGACATTTTTTTTTCTAGTCAATAGAAAGTTCAGTTATACTTTAAACTGTTCAGAAATCTGAAAACTACAAATAATTAAGCCAGCAATCATTCAGTTACTGAATTTTAGTTGTCTAGTCAGAGGAGAGTGAACGAAACTCTCCGTAAGGAATAGACAGCATAGAAGTCAAAAGGTCACATAGATCATATCTTAATTCAAGAGCATCCTTATGATATCAGGACTGATGAGTATTTAGTTGAGAAACACTTTCTCAGCTTAATAGTATTCCTCGAGTACTGGCTTCAGTTCATTGGGATTCCTAGGATTATTTTTGTGGTGTTTCTGTAGCAGTATCAGTATTGGAACCACTGAATTTTTTAATTGTACGAAATGTGGCAGATAGCACTGCTGTGCTGAAGAACAGCAAATACTCTACAAACAGCGCATCCAGACTCTTGTTCTGCCAGGACTCTCGTTGCTGAGGTCTAGTTGGCAAATAGGCAAAGGTTACTGCTCAGTATTTTCCTACCCGCAGTGGCTTTGTAAAGTATGATGGATTTCACCAGCAATGATTCCCCAGAGGTTGCTGAGGCAATGGAGAGCAGGTGTAGAATGAACCAGATTGTGCTGTGTAAATCTGCAACACCGTTTAATGGCATCACCCCAGGACTGATTAGTAGCAACCGGCTGGTGTTCGGAGATAGCACAGGTTTAAATGTAGTGTTGGGCTGAACAAGAAGATGAAATGTTGGCAAGAAAAGCACATAAACAGCTACTATTCTTTTAAAAAGGGTCTCAGTGTATTATTACAGAAGTCCTCTTGTTTTCAAGATCTCCTATGAAAGATTTTTGCTTAACATGAATTCATTTTAATGGCTATGAATAGCTGAATGTCTGTTTTATGTGCATTTATTTGATGGAACTTTATCTTGTAATGCTTTATTAACATAATCATTGGCATTACAGGAAAGGAATTCCTTCACAAATTATTTGCCTTTATATTGTCTGCTATCTGCTTAACATGCTTTTCAAGAATGCTCAAAAAGTTATTGAAGATACTCCTTCGTACAAAGAAGGAAAGGTTTAATGAAATAGCATCATTGAATGGCAAGACCAGCTGTTCTGGACAGTTTTCAAAAGAAGGATCTGATGCTTTGAGGCATCAGGCTTCTGCAGCATCTTTTAAATTTGCTGGATTTGAGGGCATTGAACACATTGCTGGAAGAGAGATAATTTTGTTTTGATTTTTTTTAATCATAAAAATAAGTTGATAGCCTACACTGTGATGTTAGTTGTCTTCTGTCATTTGACTCGCCAAGTTATTCCAGATATTAGTGACCTTTTCTCTGCCCTACATTTTAATCTTCATTTCATTGTCCAGTTCTTTACTTGAAACTGTGCAGAGGAAATGATCTTAAAGAAACAGCTTAGTAGTACTGCGTAATCATCTGAAAGAGCACTGATTTCTGTGAACATGCATCGCTAAAACTGGTTGCTACCTTTCTCTCAAACAGCTTCAAAATTTCAGAAAAAAAATTCAGAAAAATTATTTTCTTCTCAAAAAAAAAAGCTGTTTCAATGAAACCACTTTCTTCCTCTTAAGGTTGTATCAGGGTTCTTCCACATTGCCTGAAACTGTGCAATGATCGGTGGAGACTTGGAGCTGCAAAGGCTCAGAAGTCAAAGAATGGCAAAAGATCAAGAAATGCCCACATTGGCAGTTTTCCCCTTAAGCTGCCCTTGGCTTAGTTTCCTCGGGAGCCAGTTTCTTTTGCCATGCTTTGAATGAAGCCAATTGTCTGAAATAGTTTTGAGATACAGGAATTGGTTGAGGACTAAGGATTTGTGCAGGGTGTACCAAACATGGAAATCAAAGCTAAATGTTACTTTCACAGCACCTGCCTAGGTTAGAAGATATGGAAGTGAAAGACAAAAGTCAAAATTTAAAAAAAAATTGCCCTCCTTTTGTAATAACAACAAAACCATGACTTCAAAGAGGGGAGAGTAGAATTGGGAGTTCTTGTTATTTTTTTCCCAGCCAGGTCATTAAGGGAGGAAAACTTGTATATATTCACTATCTTTCAGCTTGTACTCCCACTCAATTTTTTTTTCTTGTATTTACTAATTTCAGCTGCAGCTTAAAGGGGGCAGACAATTTAAAGACAACTAAATTCTTGCAAGGTGTGTGGACAGTGGAGATGGGATGGAGACCCCATTCAGAGAACACATGCAAGTTCTTTCTGTAACGAGGGCCATGGTTACGAACTGTTACAGTGCAGACTGCAGGGAACCAGGGTACAACAGCATCAGGAATATGGTGTTATTCTTCATCAGCTTTGTGGAACAACTTTCTCTGAAATACCAAGCTTAAAATAAAATTATAACTATGCAAATTAGATATGACTCATAAGAATCATCCCATGACTTGAATGAGAAGAGATAAATTCTAAAGTTAAAAATGTAGTTATTTCTTTATATTGAATAGACCATTATCTAAGCTCTGACTACAAAGCATAAAACACCATTACATCGGTACTGTTAAGACAAGAAGTTCTTGAGCCTGAGTAAGTGAGGGGTTTTGCAGCAATATGTATTTAGAATAGAATAGAATAGAATAGAGTAGAGTAGAGTAGAGTAGAGTAGAGTAGAGTAGAATAGAATAGAATAGAATAGAATAGAATAGAATAGAATAGAATAGACATTGTCCACATGCCTCTTAAACACTTGGGGCATCAACCACCTCTCTAGGAAGCCTGTTCCAGTGTTTGACCACCCTCTCGGTAAAGAAATGCTTCCTGATGTCCAGTCTAAACCTCCCCCGGCGCAGCTTTGAACCATTCCCACGCATCCTGTCACTGGATACCAGGGAGAAGAGCTCAGCACCTCCCTCCCCACTTCCCCTCCTCAGGAAGCTGTAGAGAGCAGTGAGGTCTCCCCTCAGTCTCCTTTTCTCCAAACTAGACAAGCCCAAAGTCCTTAGCTGCTCCTCATAAGACACGCCTTCCAGCCCTTTCACCAGCTTTGTTGCCCTCTTCTGGACGCATTCAGGGACCTTCACATCCTTCTTAAATTGTGGGGCCCAGAACTGCACACAGTACTCCAGGTGAGGCCGCACCAACGCTGAATACAGCAGGATAATCACCTCTTTTGACCAGCTGGTTGTGCTGTGTTTGATGCACCCCAGGATGCGGTTTGCCCTCTTGGCTGCCAGGGCACACTGCTGACTCCTATTGACCTTGCTGTCGACCAGCACCCCCAGATCCCTTTCTGCAGTGCTGCTCTCCAGCCACTCCTCTTCCACTTTATACTTGTGCCCGGCGTTACTCCACCTAGGTGCAAAGTCTGGCATTTGAACTTGTTAAATTTCATCCTGTTAATGATTGCCCAATGCTCCAATCTTATCTAGATCCCTCTGCAAGGCCTCCTGTCCCTCAAGAGAGTCAACAGCGTCTCCCAGTTTGGTATCATCAGCAAACTTGCTAAAGGTGCATTCGATAATTGCTAAAAAGTAACTCTGTTCTTTTGGAGACTACTTAGATTACTTTTTTAAAAAATTGAAAAATCTGTTTCTAATTGATTTTTATAATTGCATTTTAAACATACTAAACCATTCATGGCAGTGCATTACTGTCTGAGAACATGAAACAAAACCGTAGCTGAAATATGTTTGGTTTAATATTTGTGACAGCTTCTAATAAGTACTGGTTGAAACATCTCTTTCTTGGAAGAGAAGAAGGTATGTTAATGAAACACATCAGGTATTTAATTTACATTCATGAAATCATAAAATAATGTGAAATAATAAAAATATAATGCTGAAACAAAAAAAAAATCAAATAATTATTGAAATAATGAAAATATTTAGAATCTCTGAAGAGTAGTTTATAAACCTACTTCATATTTTAATAATTAAGTTTCACTATTTTTTCCACCTTGATCAGAAGAAAAAAACCCCAGAATTTCTCTGCAGAAGTTACTCATTTTGAATGGTTCCATTTTCAACTTCTTTTGGAGAAAAAAGGTAGGAAGAATGGTAGAAAGACTTAGAATTGAAACAAAAACTAAATCCCCAAAAGTGGTGTAGAATGCAGTTAACAAGCAACAAGAAAAAAACCTTTGTAGATATTTTGATTTTTAAAACATTTTTATGTTAAGCCTTCTGAATGGCTTATTGGTAGGTATTGTTTCTATTTCCATGCAGGGAGATCTCTTCCTACTTCCAGTTTAACATTTTTCCTCTGAGTGTCATGAGGCCACTATTAGAAAAGAAAGCAAACATTTATAATAATTTGCTTGGTAATGAAAATCATGCTCTTTAAGAAGTGCAATACAGGTAATCAGGTTCCTGGTAAGATATGTGCTGTTTGAAATAGAGATGGTGTATTTTTTAAGCCTAAGGTATCATAGCTGTAAATCTCTATGCTTCCTCATTAAGACTATTTACTGAAAATAAATTTTTCTTCCTAAAAATTGCATTAACATTGTTTTATATAGTGTGTTTGCCTTCTGTTGAAGTGTCGTCGTCTCAGTAATTGTGTTGTTTCACTGAAGTAAGAAGTATTTGTTATTTGAAGAAAAAAATTGATGCTTCCGAATTGGGGAGAGGTTAATACAGTGAATATGAAATAAATGTTAAAGAATCTGACTAACACTACAGTTGATGCAGCAGTGATTGCTGTAATTAATTTTTTCCAAATACTTTCTGTTACACAGCATAACTTTCCAAAACCTATACCATCTGGCTGAAAAATTCCCCATTTAGTTATGGTGGAAAGGTGATATTTTGTCTTTGAAATAACACTGTTATTTATCACTCAGTACTGCAGAATAATCAACTTCTCTCAATAAGAATACAAGACAACTTTAATTTCAGTGTCAGAAAGGGTTTATAAGGTGTTCAGTGTCCCTGTGTAAAAAAAAAAAAAAAAAAAGCAGAAGATTTAGACTCCTACACTTTCTGGCATGAAAGGGGCATGTTTGCTCTGGGATTCTTAGGAATATTAAGTGCAATGAATTTTGTTGTCCTAATTAGTTATATATTTATTTGGTTCAGAAATTAATTCAAATTAAGACCACATCAATTCTCACTAATGTGTCCAAACAAGAGCTAAATGCAGTTTAACTACTTCACTTCTTAATTTGTTTTAAATACATTTTTAATACCACTATGTAAACAAAGCCTCAATCTTTTAACTAGCACCTTCTTCCATGGGGGCATCTACCAGTTGTTTATACTGGATTTTCTTTGCCATTTTAAATATAGAAAAGATGTGACTGCAACGCATGATCCTGAGTTGTGAGATGTCCCCAAACTGGCTAGCTCAGGTGTATAGCTGAGTAGCACTGTCTGCAGTTAAGGCTGTCATCATTTGGATGAAATCAGTGGCAGACTGAATAGCTACCATATCTCTATGGGTGCTGGGTTAAGCCTTCCACCTGCTAGTGGTGTGTTTTGCAGCTGCTGCTCCCAAGAGTCTTCTTTCTGTGTTGTTTGCCTGTTGCTTTCATCCTTCCCGTCTGTCTGTATTGTGGGTTTATAACAGCAGAAGCCATAATCTCCATAGCTGCAACACTCCCCACAGGTATTCTGATGCAGCCAAAATTTATGTGTTCCATTGGAAGTCCAGACCGAAGTAAAGCTCTGTTCCTTGCTTAAGTACTTTGTACAACACAAAATCTGTGGCGAAAAACTCAGCATTGGCATGGGACAGTCCATCTCTTCCAGTTATCTTCTTCCTTAACTCTTGACCTGGGTGTAGTCCATGACAAGAAACTTCACTTCCCATTCCGTGGTTTCTAAGTTTCCTCATTAACATCTTGAGAGCGCCTGTACCCAGCATATCCAGGATGACAAAATATACTCATCCACAGTTTTCCTGAATCATCTAAGTATTTCTAATAGGTTCATTCAAATATTTATAATATGTGAAATATGTTTCTATGATGCATCATTCAGACACTGTGAAATATTACTTCATGTTTTTTCCAAAATGCATGAATTAGCGTTCACTTGATTCGTAGAATTCTTGGTCTTTGCCTCTATTTGTGTTTTGTACTGAATTGCACGTTTTTCATTTCACATAATGCCTGTTTTTAATGAGATGGTGGACTTTATTACCAAGGTGTTGCAAAATGTGGTTTGACAAAACTCCTTAGGTTTGGTGATGCACTCCAAATTGTTTTTTCAGTCTGCTGCTACAGCTCACAGTAACATGGTTGTTGACTTAGCTGGGTAGAAGGGGGAAAGTCATATTTTGTTCTCCTTCCTTCAAAACATTTTAATTTGGAATGTTATGCTTCCCGTCGTACAGTTTTTAAGAAGTACTTTAGGATAAGGAGTGAGTTCATGCCTTCTCTCTCGTAAGGGTGTAATAGTAATCGATAATCTTGTCTCAGCCTTACAGGGAAAGAGACTTAAGTGATTAATATTTATGTATAATGCTTTAAACACTGAATGACTTTGTATATAGGAAAGATTGTTTTAATGCAAACATTTCACAGGGTTTTAAGAGTCTTATAACAGTAATCTAATCAAGATGAAACTTTAGTACAGCAGAGACAATAAATATTTTGCTCTTGGATTTCAACTGTAACCAAAGTGCACGTGGCTGCAACTATACTAGCAAATTAAGCAGTGTCAATGTGCTATGCTCTGCAGCCAGCTGTTACGATCTAGCTACGTCCATAGCATTAAATCTCCTGTGCTCGATAACAAGATGACTTCATAAAAAATGCATCTTGGAAATCATTGCTGGCCCAGTTAATTCCCAAGGGCTGCTCGGAGATTGTGTAGGAGAGGGCTCGTTGACTGGTCCAAAGCCTTGCCTGGACAGTTGTAAAGATGTTAGCAGTACCAATGCCCACGTACAGTACTGAGTTTGTCTCCTGACACTGTGTACGTTCGTATATGCAGCCTCTGCATCCTCATCTGCTCAGTGGTTTAATAATTTCAAGTCTAGCCAAGGCAGAAGCAAGAGCTGCTGGACTGTGGAACCGAGAGAGGTGCTCTGCCCGCTTGCTCCAGTGCAGAGAAACGTAAACACAGTTTTTGCAAATCTGTGCAGGCACGTAATCCAAATCACAATATGGTCATTACACTGCAATTGTTTTGAATTAAATGAGCCAAAACTCATCTCTTTGAAACATAGAAAACAGTCCTGTGTTACATATGACATACTGTGTAATGTATATTTTAGTCAGCTTAAAGTTGAAATTCTCCAGTTTCCTTTGGGACACTGCTCCCCAGTGTAATATAGCCCACTAACTTTTGGCAATTTTTAGCTTCCTTGTATACATCTATATGAGCTAATTTGCATAATGCCAAAATGGAATTAATGAAATTAAACAGAAATCGATTGTTTCAAGACTAGAACAGAGTCTTTATTCCTGAAATTTGTCCTAAATAGTGTTCTATTTTAATAATTTTAATATGAAGTGGGTTTTATTTTTGATGGGATAATGGGATTGAAATTGCAGTTGCAACTAAAAGGTAACCAATCTGATTAGCTGTGTACAGTCACTTTAACCAAGTAAGGATTCCTAATAATTAGCTAACTGTGTTAGAATTGCTAATGATAGAGGCTAAGACAAAGAGCTAAGAAAGAAACTGCTTAAAAGGGGAAACATACCCAATATGTTTTTAACCCGGTACATTTTTTTCTGGCTTGCATTTTCCAGAAGTACAGGGAAATCTCAGTTGTAAGGAACCATTTTGTATAGAATGGAAAGATATTTATAGCTCCTAAT
Organism: Balaeniceps rex; assembly: GCA_013401315.1. Lineage (NCBI taxonomy): Eukaryota > Metazoa > Chordata > Aves > Pelecaniformes > Balaenicipitidae > Balaeniceps > Balaeniceps rex. The sequence continues at coordinate 65,312 of VYZW01011281.1, forward strand.
AAATTATTGTTTCTGCTTAGTGCTTGGTTTACAGCATTTGTTTTCAGATATGCTGTACTAAATTTTGCTCAGAGACACTGGCACATTGATTACCTCTAGCTTTCAGGTCAATGGGGACTGTGCTCTGCTTATAAAGAAATGAGAGATTACAGTAAAAGATTTTTGATGGAGTTCATTTGAGATACACAAACTTATTTGTATACATATGGGTCTACTGACAAAGGCATTTAAAAAATTCCTTTTAGTATAAAACAAAAAATATTGATTAGCTCTGAAAGCTGTCATTTAGCAGTTTACATCAGAGCACTTTAAAACCATTTACATGNTTAATTTTCTTTAATGACATATATTTTTCTCCAGAGTATACAGTAGACTCAGATTGTGCAAATTAAAAGTAATTGTGATAGTGAAAGGATATTTTTGTCATGTTTTCTTAAGACTTGCCATAAATCCCATGCTGTAAACATCTCTGAGTCACTTTCTTTTTGACTCATTGCTCATCTTCTTCATACCTTATAATTTTATATAAAACAATTTGATTGCTTTTATGTTAATAATAACCAGTTCTTCATCACATTGTAACCCTCTCAAAAACAATTATTAAGGAGTTTGCCAGCTACCTCACGCCTACAGCTTATAATTGCCTCAAAACCTTATAAAGATAAAATAAATGTTAAAACCCATATATTTTACAGATAAACCGTAATGTCTACATGCAATATCAAACACATTTTCACTTCTTCACTCTTTCATGGTGAATTCTGTCATATCATGAATAAATTTGATGCTTTTCAATGACAAAGTAAAAATAAGGAATTTTAATTAATGTTACTACTTGAAAAGGCTATTTCACAAATACATTTAGTTTGGTTTAGCTATTCTTTGTCTACATGGCAAGGCTATAAACTGCTATCTTTGAAAATCATATTTACAAGGGATGAATAATAACTTTTTTTTATTAATTCTTATAAAGTATACATCAGACCAATTAATCATTGTATTTTTAGTAAAGCAATAAGAAAAAAATGGGGAGAACCCCATTCTGCACTCTCCTTGTTTTTTTCATCTGAAGCAGACCAATATGAGTGTGAGAGTTGTATAAGAATCTGAGTGTTGAGCGATAATTCTGTGACAGGGTTATATCCATATTAGTTACATTACATCCTTTTATTATTCATAAAAATATGATCATTCATGAAGAAATAGGGAAGTAAGATTAGGTCTTCAGCCTGGTTATAGGCTGAAGAAACGCACGGAATTCATTTATTTGTCATATTCTATCTGCATGAAATAAAATAGACACACTGACAGCTCCCACTGAACAGTGAAAGGAAAGATGCTGCCGTAGATGGATGTAATTCTTTTTTCAGGCCTGATTATTTAAATGAAGAATATAATTTATTTAATT